>JACBAH010007728.1:0-65095 GCA_014282315.1 Neospermospora avenae | reverse complement strand
GCATCTGAAGGTGCCATCGCTTTGGGCTACCCCGCAGTTAAGGATCGTGGAAAATTCAGTAAGTTTGTCGTCATAAACAAGCCTAAGCACAATTAATGCTTTCTAGCTGGAATTTGGCTCGGACTTCGAGAACTAGGTCAACTCATCGGATCTTCAATCCAATTGTCCCTCAATGTCAAGAGGAACCAACGAGGAAGGGTTGGCTACGAAACATATCTCGTCTTGATCGGTCTTCAATGTGCCGGTCTACCACTTTCATTTCTCATCTCCCCTCCAGACAAAGTCATCCGTCCAGACGGAACCAAGCTCGAAGACCCAACCAAGAACAAAGCTGTTCTCGGAGAATTCCGTCGAGCGTGGGCACTCCTCAAAACGAGACGCATCTTCCTCCTCATCCCAATCCTGGTAGGATTCAATTGGAACAACACCTATCTAAGCATTTACTTGACGAAGTACTTTTCGGTCCGGTCACGAGCACTGGGTGCGCTGACTTCTGGAATCGCAGCTACTGCAGCGAATGTTTTCTGGGGATGGTTCTTGGACATCAAAGTATTCTCGCGCCCAAAGGTTGCGAAGATAGCTTGGTTCTCGTTCGTCACGGTCATGCTGTCCCTATTCGGATGGCAAATCGCAAACCAACATAAGTATCAGGATATTGTACCAAAGGTCACACTAGATTGGGATACTCCTGGATTCGGAAGGGCTTTTGCTTCCACCGTTATGTTTCGGTAAGCTTGTTGCAATGCGATTGCGATGTAAGTGCTAATATTCTGTAGGTTCATGAATGAAAGTCATTACATGTTTGTTTATTGGATCATTGGGACCTTTAACAACGATATCGAAACCCTCACTCTCAGTGTTGGTATCGTTCGATCCTTTGAGTCTTTTGGCTCAGCCGTGTCTTTCGGTCTCGGTGCAGCCCATGGCGTTTCGCCAATGGCGAATCTTCTGACAGCTTTCATCATGTTCGTCATTTGCATCCCGACAACGTCTTTGGTTGTCTTCCAAGTTCCGGAACATCCGACAGATGAATCATTGCTTGTCGAGGAGTCAATTGCGAATGTTGAGCAGAGTAAAGCGACCGGCTCCACTGATTAATTCGTTCTCTGATGAAAGGCTAGTTCTGATCGAACATCCAATCTTTTTTGTTTGGAGAGGAGGTGTATTGTATCTCAGATGGTCATAAATAACCCAAATAAAACACTCCAATAACCGGCATGGTACAAGAATCTCGGTAAAACTTGAACTCGACGTATTATAAACAGCTTACACATGACACGCAGTGAACCCAGTGGTATCGAATATCAAAAATTGCCGATTGATTCTAGTGAAGAAGTTAGCAGCTCAAGAACGCAGAATCACTAAATAACATTCGCGACGTTCCGTTAAACTCGAGTCAAAATGCCATAAAATCTTGATGACGTTACCTTGACAATCAATGAAGGTCCTAGAACCGTTCTGTGACTCCACTACTCCCGTATTGTGAGCTACGCTGGCTACCCCTACCAGCCATCTCTTCCTAGAATCAATAGAAGCGGCAGACTTGGTTAGTCCCCACCGCTTCCGAAGTTTACCCAAGTAAACATTCTGAATATCTCCGCTTCCACTTTAAGCGAGCAGCAAGCGGGGTCTGCCCGAAAGCACTCAAAAGCACTTCTCATGAAACACAATATATCTGCTTCCAAGATAGACAGAAAGACCAGGTAGATAAATAATCAAGGCCAAGTCAAACAGTCCATTCAGGAGTCCATGCAGTTACAGGGTTTAAGAAGTGTAACTGGTGAGCTGACATCTGCTACAGTAGGACGTGTAAGCGAGTTCAGCTCCACGACTCATGACTCTTCACAAACCCGGGCTTCGAAACCCATAAACATCATCAAAAATGCTGCACAAGGTCATCCTTGGTACTAGATGCCGCTCGATAGGTGTATGCTGTGCGTGCTCTGACGATACCAGAGTACCGGTCGAGATTCGCAGTTCCTTGTCAAGCCACGACTCTCAATAAGCTTTCAGCAGATGTCACAACAGCTGATGTGACGATAGGCGGTGGTCTGCGGATGCTTGGTATCGTGGATCAGATTAGACTTGATGGAGCCGCCGTGTGTACATCATGGTGGCCCTTTCCGCAGTGGCATCCTGAGCTGGCCGTCACATACGAAAATCTCCCACATGCTAAGCACAGGCTCCTTCAAGATGATTTTTGTTTTCAGCGGGTGCGGATCTGCCAAAGCTATCATTGAGCTGAGTGCCGTCGAGGAAGGATATCTAGTTGCTTCGAGTATCCTAGTAGATACCGTCGATACGGCAGTGGCATTCGAAGCGTTATATCCAAAATGGTTCAATACAGCTGCAACAAAGCAACTAGAACTCCAATATGGTCTATATACGGACGTAGAGCAGGCATTCATCCAGGAATCTGATGTAGAAGCAATAGCAGATCTCTCCGCGGAGGGATATCCTAGATTTGCCTAGACATTAGTGGAGGAACTCTCGGTAATGCGTGTTGACGAACTCCTATATGGACAATATTTAATTTGACGATCGCAAGGGTTTCAAGCGCGTCAGAGAGCGAGATAAATAGACTCTTCGTAACACGTGGATTATATAGACTATAGATCTTGAAGGGGAGTGGTCCGCCCACTCTCAGGACAAGTCTGGACCAGAACTCCATCTCTTTGTGACCTGGGCAACTACTATCTATCCACGATCCATCATAACAACAGCGACACAGTGACTTGGCACTGCGCCTATGTTAGCTCTTTCTGTCCACATCAGGACAGTCTTCGAAAATATTCGTATCGCGAATACTGATATAGGACATTCATTCTGCAAGTCTTCGAAGATGTAAAACTAGTATCGAACATTTACTAAGCAACAGGTCCTTAAATGTGATTCTTGCTTTGAGAAGTGTTACTTTACCAGACTTAAATCTGGCCCGTATCGACGACAAAGGAATATACACCTCATGTGTCAAGCTTACTATACAAGCTTCAACAACCAGGGCTTGGAAGTCGAAAATCGAAGATTGAAAAGTTGATGTGCTTGGGCGAGACGAGAATTTTGTCAGGACAGTTGCCATGCATTTGTAATGGCCTAAACAACAGCACAGCACAGCAAATAACTAAGATCCATCACCCTTCCCACTATCCAACCAGCCAGACAACATCCTCAAAACTCAAACCTCACAATCGTGCCCAGAAGACACCCTTACCTTACCTCTCTTATATACAATCACAAAATATCAAATTGTGTCAGGAGTCAGGACTTGTAACCCCGACATTGGTTACATAAGGTGCCAAGTAATTTGGAAATCTCCCTCTAGCAAACCGGGAAACCCATGGGCTTAATGTAGTCCTCTCGTTTTGGCTTTGGCCGAAGCAATTCACGATATACACTCCCGAGAAAGCCTTCACAACATTAACGATTTTTTGGTTTCCTCCATCACGCTTACACCCAAGACACCTGCTCACAAGTACTCTCTCACAGACCCTACACATCAAAACATATGCAAACTCATCAAGGTAACCAAACATTCATTCATCTCCTTCTCTGTTCCCTGTTCTCTCATCTTCAAATCATGAAAATATGCATTACACTACAAAATAGAAAAAAGGGTCCGCCGATCTTGATCTGAAACCTGGCCTGGGAAAAAAGAAAGTACTAACAATCAGAACAGATGGGGAGAGAAAACAAAACGCCGTCATAATCCTATAATCTGATGGTAGAATACCGAATCCATACAAACACCTGTTTCCCGATAGAGAACACACAAACATACAAAAGTCCCAAATCAAATATCTGACCACAGCGCTTGATCCAAGCGCTTTATTTTGGCGTTCATTGTCGGCCCTTTTCTCTCTCTCTTCCTCACTCCTCGAGTCTTATCTCGGCTCGGCCACATCCTTCCTCAGATACTCTGACAACAATCAAACACCATGAGCACCCTCTCATATCAGATTAACCCCAACTTTATTCGCTCCCCCCGCACCAACATCCTTCCCACTAGGACTCATCTCCCTCTTTGCCGAACCACTAGGACTCAGCGCATCACTCCCAAGACTTCCCTTCCGACTCTTACTAGCCGCCTCCTCATCCTCAAGTCTCTTCCTCCACTCACCCAAGCTATTACTCAATCCCTCACCCACATTCGCTGCTGCCAAACTCTCATTCCCATTCCCGCTTACAGCACCAGAGCCAGCACCCACAGGGCTGCGCGCAGGCGCGCCTCGATCCTCGAAATCGAAGGCATTACTGAGACGGTAGTTCTTGTTTGTGTTCTCCCAATGCGAACGGAGAGTTTCAAGTTCATTTGCTAAGCTGTCGAGCGCCATTGAGTTGCGATTCCCGCCGTCATAGAGAGAAGCCGACGACATAGAGTCCGCGGAGAGTGTGCGGTGATGCGAGGAGGTAGCTGCTACTGTCGCGGCGCCATTGGGGTCGACTTGTCGCGATTGGCGACGGTAATTATCAACTGAGGTCTCTACCTGGTCAAGCAACAACGAGACTTTCTGTTCGGCGTCCTGTGCGCGTCTTTCTAACTGGGTGTTTTCTTCCTGCATTTGAGCAAGATCGGAACGAGCTTGTTCGGCAGCGCTCGATAGTTGAAGTTGTGATTTCTCGTGGTTCTGTTTGAGAAGATCGCGTTCTTGGTGAGAGGTTGCGAGTTCCTTCTTGACCTCGGCCATTTGACGTTCTAACGTTCCGACTGAGGATTGGATCTCGGCTTGGAGGGTCTCGATCTGCTTGTGGAGAGATGCGCGTTCTTGCTCCCATCCGGCGGATGCGTCTTTATCTAAACCGCCCTTCTCCTCTGCCTCTACTAGCTGCTCCTTCATTTTCGTGTTTTCGGTCTTGTATTTGGATAGCTCATCTTTCATGCGCTTGAGCATCTTTTCGGTACCCTTCACGTAGTGTACTGCGGACTGATAGTCGTTCTCAAGCTGAGAGAGCTTCTCACGATACGTGCTCTCGGCCTCTTGGTGCTGAGCTTCGAATGTCTGCTTCGTCTCTTCGTGCGCCTGGGCACTGGTCGCAAGCTGATGTTCCAGTTCTCGCAGACGTGAGATGTCAGGCGTGTTGGATCCAGATTGCGGGCTCGATAGACCGCGTGTACGAACGGCACTGACAGGGCTGATACCTCGTTCGCCAAGAATGTCCTTAAGAGTATTGTGCTGAACGTGGACAGCATTCGTCTCCAGTTGCTGGTTGGCAAGCTGATACTTCATATCCGAATTTGTAGCTTGAAGCGACTGTACTTCACGCATAGTCGCTTGAAGTTGCTTTCTGATCGACATTCCCTCGCGACTGGCCTGCTCCTGGTAAGCCTCCAGTCCGGCAATACGCTCTTCAGCACTACGGAGCTTCTCAGAAGCGATGTCTGCTGCTTGCTGATACTTTCGTACTAAAGCATTGGCAGCCTGTACTTGTGCTTGGAGTGCAGCAGCTCGATCGTCACCTGATCCTGACTTGCCACCAACATCACGCGCAACCACCCGATCGAGACCTGACATTACAGCTTGTCGATGAGTTTGGGCTTCATTTGCATGATGTTCTGCAAGCTCCTCGGCATCCCTCAAACGACGCGAAGCACTTTCGAGCTCGTTTGTCTGAGCCTCATGCTCAACCTTGAGACTTGAAAGCTTGGCCTCGACCTTCTCCCGTTGAGTACGCTCTTCGTCTAATCTGCGCTCTAGCACATTTCGCATGTCAGCAGAAGAACTGAGTGCTGCCCGAAGTGACTCAAAGCTTTCACTGTTGTCTTTCGTCGAGCCAACAGCTTCTTGAAATTTGGACTCTAGCTCATCTTTATCAGCTCGAAGTATTTGAGCAGCTGCAACAGCTTCTGAGCAGACGATCGCCTCCTCTCTCGCTCTGATCTGGCATTCATGGAGCTCAGCCTTAAGATGCTCAACTTCCGACGAGTTTCTTTGCTTGTAAGCTTCCAGCTCGGACAAACGACTCTGGGCCGCGTTCAGGGTATCATCCGCTAGCTTTCGCCCACGTTTCTCGGCTTCGAGTTCTGTGCTCAACAGCTCGATCTTGTTTTTTAGCTCGCGCTGATCAGCCAAAGCAGTAGCGAGCTTTTTACTGACGTCCGCTGATCGGTCGCTGGACATGGCACTCATGTCTCGCGCGTCGGCATATGGTTGAGGGGTGCCGTTCTGGCTTCCACTGTGCGCAGCAAGTCTCGCCTTAGCATACACTGCTTCGCTAACGGCTGCGTCGCGTTGTTTCTCGACCTCCGCAATTTTCTTCGAAGCAAGGACAGCTTGCTTGTCTATCGAGCCTTGAACATTGGTGAGCTCATTCTTCATCGCAATCAGAGCTTCGATGAGCGGCTTGTCATCATCATCAAACGTTTCTGCTGCCCTTTGATCCAGCAATGGGCTGGCTAACGGATTTGGTGTGTATCCAGCCTTCCTTGCAAGTTCAAGCTCAGAGGCATACCAGGCATTTCGATTTTTGGCAGCATCTAGCTCCTTGAGGATTGCAACTGTCTGCGAATTCCGTTTCGAACCCTTCCTAGCTAAAGAATTACTTGGTTGTCGAGAGGGCGGCGGAGGAGATTTCTCTCGCGCATTGGTGACATTCCGTAAAGAGGACTGCTCGCTTGTACTGTCTATCGAGCCTTGTTGACGGCCTTGCCTGGACTTTGATGAAGATCTGGATGAGGAACCTGGAGCATTCGTGTTCATGCTCACAGGAGGGCCGTTCTCTGAAGTTACAGGCTTCGAGGTCTGGGCTTGTGTAGGTGTCTTGCGTCCTCCGTTCATGACTGGGCCCTCGCGCGCCTGTGGCGATTCTCTAGGAGCAGGTGACATAATCCTACCGTTCTGCTGTGGCGACGACATCTGTACGATGTTCTCCACGGCTCGGTTTTGTACGGAGGTGTCAATTGTTGGCCCAAAACCCCTGTCAGGTTTTCCCTGAGGCTTTCCACGTCCCATGGGGGCTCCATTCATTCCTGAGGGTCCGGTGGAACCATTCAATCCATTAGTACCATTGGCTCTGGGTGTTGGAGCTTGTTGTTGCGGGGGCGGACCTGGGGGCGCCTGTGCCATCGATGCTCTCGGAAGCTTAGATCCTCCTGGTGAGCCGTTGGGTTGAGCAGCATTTGGAGGAGGGCCCAGAGGAGGCGCTCCCATCGGCGCGCCTTGAGGTTGCGCTGATCCAGGTGCAATCCCGTTTATATCGTTACCATTTACACCCGGTGCGCCATTCCCTCGGCCAGCACCTAGCTCTCTTGGCGGTGTGGCTCCATTCAGTCTCTTTGGTTCGGGAATTATCGATCCTTCTCTGGAGGTAACACCCCTATTCGCACCCATTCCAGATTTCTCTGTTCCGCTTGGTCTACGCTGTCCGGGGACACGGTCAGCTGATGGAGGTGGCTGTACAGCTTGGTCATTCGGGTATCGAATCTTGCTCGTGTCCAACAGATACACAATGCCTAGATCTCCAGCCTCTCTTGTCGCAGTACTTGGTTCGCCGGCCAAGACTACAACTTGTTTGTTATATGCGGTCATGCTGTGTCCGGATCGAGGGGAGGGAGAAGGTCCCATATTCTGGAATGTGTACCATCTCCTCGATGTTATCCTGAAGGCTGCCAAATCTCCAAGATCCGCCCCTTCTTCTGTCCGTCCTCCAAAGATATACATTACATCGTCTACAATCGCAGCTGCGTGACCTTCCCTGGGAGCGGGTATATAGCCAATACAGTCAAGGGCCACCCAAGTATTTGGTACTGGATCGTAACACCATACATCATTAAACCACTGGAAGCCATTGGTTCCTCCAAATCTGTACGAGTTAGCCATCGTCTCTCTCTTCACGAATCTAGCACCTACAGATATAATTTCTCGTTGTATGTGACGATTGAATGATTCGTTCTGGCTGGAGGAATTTGTCCTTGAGGTGGTCCACCCTCTTCGCTGTTCCGAATGAGCATCTCCCATCTATTGGTTGGTACTTGCAATTGGTTCAAATCAAATGCAACTAGGTCGTTCATGAAGTATCCCTCCACTTGACCACCAAAGACGTAGATTTTCGATCCTAAAATATTCAAGGAATGTCCATATCGTCCAGAAGGTCTAGGTCCAGCTGGTACTGCTCTTGACCATTGCCGTGTTGCTATTGTCATCAGTAGAGTTCGCGACCTCCAAGTTACACAACCTACAAGTATTCAGGAGGTACAGAGTTTCGTCCAGAACATCCGAGTCGTCCATTTTCGTATCTCCTCCATAGACAATAAATGCATTCCCAACCAGCAAACTGGCATGACCTACTCTGGGACCAGGGCCCTCGGCCGTTGTAGCCAAGGGATAACATGCCATATTGCCCCCTGCTTCCACCATCCATAGATCCCCCTTGACCGTAGAACTGTTGATGAGGCCGCCCATAAGATAGATGTCACCCTCTTTCGAGGCCACCGAATTGACTGCCGCGCCATACCTGGGGAATGGACTTGGATGTGAAGTTGTGTAGGTGAGTCGCCGTTGCGACCAGGGGTATAGGGAGGCATTAGGATTTGCGTTCATCGAGGATTGTGCAGCGGGCACAGAACCATTCCGTAACTATTCCCAGTCAGAATTTGAACTATTCCATACCAGCATTCCGCTCAAGTCGCGCGCGCATAGATCCACTATTGTAAATACTCACCGGAAGGTCTGAAGCCGGCGGTTCTGTGATTGGGCCTCCCCTGCGACCATTCGTAGCTTGTTCTGGACTCGGCGTTGCGCCTGCACCTCCTTGCAGTGAAGTTATAGAATTATTGACACTCGAGGCTGGAGTCGAAGCCTGCACAGCGCCTTTCTCATGGGTATTTCCTCGTGCTGCTCCATTGTTTGAAGAATTGACGGAGCCCTGTGAGCCTGCGACAGCGGTGGCATTCGAGTCCTTTGCGGATTGGGCCTTGTCCGCATTCTTCCTACTCTTGAAGAGCGAGAATGCCATCGTGGCGCCTCAGAGGTATGCACCGTATTTCGTACTTAGATCTGTCTGACTGCCAGGCCTAGCGGGTGTCCAGTGTCTTGCCTGCCTCGGTCTGTCTCTGCAGATGCACTTCGATTGTTTGTATTCGCGGCGCAGGGCGTCGTCGTCTGATGATGCTCTCGAGCGATTCGTTTTCTGACATGCGTCCTGTCGGGGGCGTGGGACAGCAGAAAATATCTGACCCGGCCACGGGATTTACGAGGGGTGGATGTGGTGAGGTGGGTTAAAGGGTGGAGGTGGAGGTTGAAGTTGTATGGAAATAAATGGCTGGGGCGGAATTGAGGAGAGGAGCCGCGAATGAAGGATGGCAGGGCAGCGCAGGGCAGCGCTGTCGGTCGCTGCTGCACGGCCAAGAAAACAGGGTCCTTCGGAGTAGAAAGTAGCGACAGTAAGAGGATGAATTTCCCATACGAGTAACGCAATCAAGATTATATGGTATTGTGAAGCAAAAATACAGCGACGACAACCTCACGATATTCTGGGAAGCAACACGGTACCGTGCAGCAATAAATAGGTCACTTTCCGGGAGTAGCAGTAGCGGTAGCAGTAGCAGTAGGGGGTGACTTTGAACATTTTGGTGATGCCTGTCCGTGCCTTGCTTGGCCTGGCATGGCTCCTGGTACGCACGCGGAGACGTGGAGGTGAAGGGGAACCTACCTGTAGGTACCTATGTGTTGTACCTAGGTACGACTTCATCTTTGATCAGGTCCTTTAGCTCGACTAAATGTAAACAAACGCCTATTCTGTCCGTTTCTGGTCATCTAAGATACCTAACCTCTCCTGTCTTGCGATTTCCTAGGGTTTAGCTCCCCTATTTGGACTCCGTTGGCTCGCTTCATCCAAGAGGAGGGAGTCCAAACAAACAACCCACCAACCAATCACTCCGCCATGAGGTGAACAAAGGGCGATACGAGGCTCATCAAATGCCATATAGGATCAAAAGGTAACCCTATGCCACAGAAGCTATATCTACTCTTCCTCCTCCTCTTTCAAACGCGAGGATCAAATCCTATTTCTGCCCTACAACTATTAATCCATTCATATCAATCCAAGCTTCCTCTCCCCCTCTCTCGTGCAGCTTGCAGATGCAGATGCAGATGCAGATGCAGCACTACCGACTCTCTCTACCCCTGAGCAAGATGTGATGTGCGCGCCATCCAACCAGGAGCGGCATAGTGCGCTGGCCACGAATGTTTCATCCAGAGCAGCGCTCGCCACCTCACTTGACCATAACTTCGTAACCTCTTTCGTGATAGTCGTTCTCCAGACAGTCAGACCCTCATTCAGATCACCTAAAAAATAATGATCTGATAATTTCAGATGTTAACGGTGATGTGCAGGAAAAAGGAAAAAGCTCCGACATGATTTTGGATGAACCTGTCTCCTGTGCATTGTTTACTTTCTTTTTTCTCTACCGATACTTTTCCTTCATGGTTGGTACTTTGCCAAAGATTCTGTCGCTGGCTGCTTTACTGCTTTCCTTTGTCCGCCGGTACCTGTCATCTGATTTTATTCTGGAAGCGCGAGCGAGCGAAGCGGCCGTGGTGGCCTGCTGTGGCCGTGGATTTGGCCTTTTTCAGGAGTGGGTTGTAGTGGTATGTATCACTGCATCATTGACGGGTAGGCGCATCATACTGGGATACTCTCTCATGGAAAGCAATTTTCTTGAGAGAATAGTCATGGCCACTAGGACCAACCTCATTTATGAAGAATCAATATTGGGGGTAGCAAAGAGTATTTTGCTTTTCAATGGAGGAAATTATGCTGAGGTTCTTACGAAGTTCTTCGTTAGCAGCTGCAGCAGCTAGTGCCCAAGGTACTTCTGTACCTAGGTACCTACCTAGGTAGGTAAAGTACTGTAGTTGTGGTAAAGAGGCTCTGATAGGGGGTATCGATAAGAAAGTTGTTAGAAAAAAGATTGACGTCGACGTTCAACCAAATCATTGGAAGTACGTTTTGAATGGAAGGGGGCTCGTGGCTGAATGAAAAGTCGAGAATTCAAATGAGCTCAACAAAACAAAATAAAACAAAACAATCTTCGTAATGCCTTTGCTGAGCGGTGACAAGATCCATTATCAATAATCGCTGCATGCAGGTACTAATATCATCAGTACTGAGTAGCTAAACACTTCCCATGTGTGAAGGCGCTTGTAAAGGCTGAATAGACAACCAGCAAGGGTTAAGAAGCTGAGGTCTTGCGGTCAACTATAAATAAATGCTGCAATTTACTGAGGGACAGATCCATTGGTAAAGATCTTATGATTGGCGAAGCTTCTGGCCATCACTCATCCGAAGACCTCTTCGGCGGCTACCGAAACCTGCGATATCATGCCAGCTTGTCTAAAATGGACCCCAAGGACTTCCTTGTTATCTGATATCTGGTGACATGTATGAATAACCAAGCCCAATACCTTGCACCCTTGGGCTGATGCTTTAATCCAGTATTATTTCAAATGAAAACATTCTTCCTGGGATACACTGCATCATTCAACCCTTCAACCAGTTAGCCATCCGAATTAACTCGCTACCGGTACTGATCCGATGTTTGTCGGGGCCGCATTGTCGGCGTTTGTTCCGGGGGAGCCGAGCCGAGCCTCACATCATCGACAGCTTGTCTCCTGATCTCCAAAAAAACCCCAATTGAGGTGTTATATCGTGCTTAGGTAGATGATCTTTCGCTGAGTGGAGGAATGCTGGAAAGGAGAGCAGAAGTCTTCTTGTGGTTAATTGCGGTGTACCTCTAGGAAGATCTTTGGTGGTCGGGAGCCGAAGTAGATTAGGTCCAATCTTGACGACCGGAAAGACGAGGCTGTCGGCGCTGAGCTCATCGGCCCGCCCAACTTGCAGGCCTAACATCTTGTGCATCTCGAAGTTGAGCTGACCGCTTACATTCTTGTCACCATAACTGCGACTCGTTCCATCCGCTCACCTTTTCGAGTCGTCACCTTTGGACTGGTCTAAGTAGCAGAACACTTCACCCGCGACCCCTCCGTCCCGCACAAACACATGAGGAGCTTCGCGCCTTGACGAGGTAGCTGTGGTCTTGACCATGACGGCCGTGGGACTTCAACAGCAGCAATCGCATGCGGCGCAACAGATCACACCACGACAATCCCCTCACTCCTCGAACATGCCGTCGCGACCACAGAGCTATACGTCTGTAGGACAGGCACAGTTGTTGCGACAAGAACCTCCCATCCAAAATGGCAGCTCTCCTCAGTTGGGCCACCGACCAGCAGTTAGCAATGAGCCAGTGAACGAGAACGACTACCCAGTTCGAGACCACAACCGCAAGCAGTCTACCACTTCTAATAAAGCCGCCGCGACTTCGAATGAGCTTGTCCACCAGCGACGATCTTCCCTCCAGTCACGACCGACGTCTGCGCCCAACGGAGCCGCTGAATCCTCGCAAGACGAATCTGGGACGGAAATGGCCAGACGCAGACCTAAACCTTTGTTGCAGAGATCAAAGAGCGATTATGGACCTCGAGGTGAAGAGCAAGAGTCTGCGGACGACGACGTTCAGGATTGGGGTGCAAGACATGGTTTCGAAGATCACTATGCATCTGAAGAATATGTCTCCCAGTTAGCTAATGTGGGTTGCTCTTTCCATTTATGTTCAAACTTTGTCGTGCTGGCTCTTCCATATCTCTTTTGCCATTCATCTTCCATTTATATCTTATTTTCTGCCTGGAAATTCATACTTTCGTCGTCATGTCTGAATCTCCAGGGTTCAGAATCTCCCCAGGCACAGACATCCCAGAACTCCCACAATTTCCAGGGCTGAACACCTGGGAGACGCGGAAGATTCATGTTTCGGAATCTCTGAGGGCGCTCAATGGAAGTCTGAAAGGAGGATGGAGCCACAGCCTCAAAGTCAACACGGTGCCAGCTCCTACATGGAGACATCTGCCTTATGGAAGCAATGATCGGCGCCGAAGGCTTCACAAGATCTTGTCGAGACCAGACCCACCGGTTTTCAGTGCTGACAGCGATTTACAGAATTGGTACATGTACTTTACAGATAAGCGTCATGAGACAACCGGCAACCCAAAGCCCAAATCAGCAAGCTACGAGCTCCAAGATTGGAGAATGAAGGATCGTCTCAAGACGGTCTCTGCTGCATTGGCGATATGCCTCAACATAGGAGTCGAGCCACCCGATCAGTTGAAGACCACCCCTGGTGCAAAACTGGAAGCATGGCAAGATCCTACCACTCCTCCAGTTGCAAAAGCACTTGAGATTATTGGAAAGGCACTGCAGTCGCAATACGAGACTTTGGCCATTCGCACAAGATACAAGCAATACTTGGATCCTTCTGTGGACGAGACGAAGAAGTTTTGCCAGTCCTTACGGAGGAACGCCAAGGAGGAGAGGGTTCTGTTTCATTACAATGGTCATGGTGTCCCAAAGCCGACTGCTTCCGGTGAGATATGGGTCTTCAACAAGAACTACACCCAGTACATTCCCGTTTCTCTTTACGACCTCCAGGCATGGCTGCAAGCTCCTACATTTTATGTTTGGGACTGTTCGGATGCCGGCAACATACTCAACAATTTCCATCGCTTCGCCGAAAAGCACAAGACGGAGGAAGCCGATGCCCTGAAAGCTGATCCGAACTACATTACCCAAGCTTTCGAACCATATATCCACCTAGCTGCCTGTGGTGTCAAAGAAAACCTTCCTACAAATCCATTACTCCCAGCTGACATCTTCTCATGTTGTCTCACTACTCCCATTGAGATGGCTCTGTGGTTCTTCGTTCTCCAAAGCCCCTTGCCGTCCCATATTACACCCGAGAGAGCTAAGAAGCTTCCCGGAAGATTACAAGAACGAAGAACTCCGCTTGGAGAGCTCAATTGGATCTTCACTGCCATTACTGACACAATTGCTTGGACTACTCTCCCCCGACCATTGTTTCGAAAATTCTTCAGACAAGATCTTATGGTCGCAGCTCTATTCAGAAACTTTCTCTTGGCACAGCGAGTTATGTCTGCGTACAACTGCCACCCCCAATCGTATCCTGCACTTCCAGATACTCATCAACATCCTTTGTGGGAGAGCTGGGACTTGGCTGTTGAAATGGCTCTTTCGCAACTGCCTGCTCTTGAGGAGAAGGAGGAAGGGATCAGACCTGACTACGAATTTCAGAATTCGACGTTCTTCACCGAACAGCTCACAGCATTTGAGGTCTATCTCACACAAGGTGCTGTAACACAGAAACCTCCGGATCAACTTCCTGTTGTGCTCCAAGTTTTACTCAGTCAACAACACCGAGTACGGGCTTTAATCTTGCTTGGCAAGTTCTTGGACATGGGCCCGTGGGCTGTTAATTTGGCTCTGAGTATTGGTATCTTCCCATATGTGCTCAAGCTACTGCAGTCAGCTGCGAATGAGCTGAAGCCAGTGATGGTATTCATCTGGACTCGTGTCTTGGCTGTAGACATTACCTGCCAGACTGATCTTTTGAAGTAAGTAGCCGAAAAACTGTCTGGAATCTTGGCGATTCAGATATTAAACCCCAGATTTATAAGCTTGCACTGACAAATTGCACAGGGACAGCGGTTACATGTATTTTGCAGCTATTCTTAAGCCGACCGAAGGCCTCCCTGTTGTTGACGGCCTTGAGCACAAAGCTATGTGTGCCTTCATTCTTGCACGACTATGCGACGGCTACAAGCAGGGTCAGACAGTCTGCAATCAGTCTGAAATCTTGAGTTACTGCTTGGTACATCTTCAAAATGCCAATAATCCACTCCTACGCCAATGGGCATGTCTTTGCATCAGTCAGCTATGGAAGGATCTCCCAGATGCAAAGTGGAGAGGCATTCGGGAGAATGCTCCTTCGAAGCTGGCGTTCCTGGTTCGGGATGTCTGCTGCGAAGTCCGCGCCGCAATGCTGTACGCTATGACTACCTTCTTAGGTATTGAAGATCTCACAGATGAAGTCGCTCGGATCGAAGAGAACATCTCCTGGACCGTCATGGAACTTACTAATGATGGAAACGCCATGGTTCGCAAAGAGCTCTTAGTATACTTCTCAAGATTTATCCATCGCTATGAGAACAAGTTCCTTGTTGCGGCCTACGAGCACATGATTGAGGAGCGAGAATATCGGCAACATCCTCCACCAAATGATGGCAAGGACCATAAAATGGGACTTCACTATGCCAGACCTGCCAATCGAGATGGTGCAGGTTCCATCAATGCTATTCACCATGGCGTAGCTCACAACTCAATATTTGCTGCAGTCTGGAAGCATATTGTCATCATGGCTGTCGATCCCCACCCTGAAGTCGCGCGGAACGCGAACATCATTATAGATTATATCAACGTCGCTCTGTTGCAGTCTCCGATTGGCGCTCAAGTGCAAGCTCTGGCCGACGATATCACAAAACTTATTGCGCAAGCAGCAGCATCAGCATCTCGACAACCTAAGCACACAGCATCCGATACACGTCCTAATACTCCTTCAGGGCAAGATTACGGGAGTGTTGCGCCACCTACACCAGGACTATTGAAACGTACTGCAAGCTACCTCTTCACCACTTTACCTTTCGGCAGTTCCAGTAATGACAATTCGCCTACCAATTCTGTCCACAGTCGACACCCTCCAAGGTCTCCTGGAATCCCCCAGGGAAGAGGCCAAGTCCATCCCCGTTCTAGGCTGCCATCAGAATTTCATCCTCCAACTGAGCAGAACGACCCATCACCAACTCCCGGCGTGTATCATGCAGCGAAGGAACCAATGTCTGGCAATTACAAGCCTCGCAAGATGTCTGTAGCTCCGATGATTCCTTTGGAGAGCACGTTCTTTGAGTGGTCTATTGAGTACTTCCGCGAACCTCAAATGAAACCTAATGAGGCCGAGGAGCCTGGCAGCACCGACTACAACGAGCGACTGTGGCGCAGATCACGAAATGAAGCCATTCTACGCGAGACTCAACCACAGAAAGAGATTGCTGGAAGCGGCAAGTGGACAACACAAGCAGGCTTCTTCAACAACCAAAGTCAACCTTCAAAGATGACCTTTCATCAATTTGAGGATCATCTAGCGGTCTCTGACGATCGAGACATTATCAGTGTCTGGGATTGGAAGAAGTCTGGCAGACTGAACAGATTCTCAAATGGTAACCCTGAAGGCTCTACTATCAGTAACGTTCAATTCATCAATGAAGACGATCAAGCTTTCTTGCTCACTGGATCTTCTGATGGTGTCATTCGGATTTACAGAAATTACGATTCCGAGAAGAAGATTGAGGTTGCATCAGCATGGCGAGCCCTCACCCATCTCGTCCCAAGCAACGTGAATTCAGGAATGGTCTTCGACTGGCAACAGGTCTCCGGCAAGCTTCTAGTAGCAGGCGACGTGAAAGTCATTCGAGTCTGGGCTGCAGCCCCTGAACTCTGCATCGTTGACATCAATGCCCGTTCTGGATCCTGTGTCACATCTCTCACCTCTGACCAAATGACTGGCAACACATTCGTGGCTGGTTTTGGCGACGGAGCTATCCGAGTCTTCGATGCTCGTGCTAGACCTCAAGAAGCCATGGTCAAGAAGTGGAAGGACGAGAATGGTGGTAAGTGGATCAAGAGTGTGCACATGCAACGTGGTGGCCAAAGAGAACTTGTCTCGGCAAGTTCCAATGGAGAGGTCAAGCTGTGGGATATCCGTATGGATAAGTGTCTCCGCATGATTAAGACTACGAGAGAGGGCCTGCGTACAGCTAGCATCCATGAACATCTGCCTGTATTTGCTGTGTAAGTCTCCCTCTATTATCTCCTCCCTCCTCTATCCAAAGACCTGCAGAGAAAGTCCTGTTTAGATCAAGCTAACCATGAACAGTGGAACTGCCGCTCATGCGGTCAAGGTCTTTAACTTCGAAGGGAAAGAGCTGTCGAAAGTAGAGCCTTATTCCAGCTTCTTACGTGGCGTCACACCTATCTCGGCTACGGCTTTCCATCCTCATCGAATGATGCTTGCTTGCGCAGCCAAGAGCGATACACACATCAATCTCTTCACTTGCGTCGAGCCGAAGAAGAAGGCTGTCGTCGTAGAGGAGCATTGAAGCCTTTACAAAATCTACTGCTGTCTTTGCACACGATAATTGAGCTTCATGGATGGAATGAGGCGGGCGGTTCTAGTCGTATTCGTACATTGAAATTTTCCGTTTGACGGCCTCGGGTGCGCGCGTGCTTAACAACAGATGAGGGTTTCCTGGCGTTTCGACTGTTTCATCGAATTTCTTCCTTTTCTTGCATGGCGAGGTTCAGCTGGTTGGTTGGCGTTTGGCTGGTGATCATGCAATATTCGATTTGTTCCCAGATTTATTCGGCGGAATTAGATGCTTTAGTGGCTTCAGTCGGCTCCATCTGATCGTATGTGGTCTGGTGCATTGCGGTGCTGAAATCGGATCCATGCTTGAAAGCTGACGATCGGGCATTGCGAGGCTGGATAAGGGCGCATGGACTAGGATTCGGGATTGTATATTATGTACCTTAGGTGGACATGAATAATGGAATTTCCCTAATAGAAGTGCTCCTTGGCAAGCTGATTTGATGTGACTTGATGAAGTATTTGACATGTTAGGCATATGGGTGTTTACTTGATGAGTGTGGAGCAACCAAGCTTGATGTCCTGAAGATATGTTCAATTTCTCCACGCAATACTGTAGAACGTTCGACTAATAGCGCTACTGCCTTGAATTCCAATATCTCATCTACTAGATACAAGATTGACTTCATTATCTCTCTGGGGCCTGGCATAGCTTTCTACCATATCAAGCAAGAATGTCAACAACCTCAGCCTTGTACGAGGGGTAAAACGAGGCTGAATTTCGTTTAAAAAAACTAGGGTTTGCTAGCGTGATGTCGTCGCTGGTTGTCTGTGTAAGTGACTCCACCCCACCTCACCTCATGTTTATCAACACAGCTGAGAAATAGCTACATAAAAACCGGCAACCTCTCTTCACATTCTGCCATAGCAGCATATACGCAAAAACCCAATTGTCAACTTCAAATCCGCCAACATGGCCGAACAAGCAAAAGAAGTGCCCACCGACCCCTCCTTGAACCCCGCAGGAGCAGGCAGCTCAACACAACCACCTACCGCCGAAGGAGGAGAAGGGGGAGCTGAGGTCTCCAAGAAAGGCGCCAAAAAGGCAGAAGCCAAAGCCAAGAAGGAAGCCGAAAAAGCACGTAAAGCCGCTGAGCGCGAAGCCCTCGCCGCTCAAACCTCGGCAGCCTCCTCCGTCGACCTCGCGAAAGACAACTATGGCCAAATCTCCCATACGACCAAGATCCCCGCCAACTTGATCCACCTGCGCGACTTGAAGGAGGAACATGTAGGTCAGACTGTGAAGGTTAGGGCGTGGATCCAGAATGCGAGAATGCAGGGTGCGAAGATGGCGTTTGTGGAATTGAGGGAGGAGGGGAACTGGACGGTGCAGGGTGTGGTTAGTGTGAGTGCTGAAGGGGAACCGGTTAGTAAACAGATGGTCAAATGGATTGGGGGGTTGAAGTTGGAAAGTTTCGTTGTTGTGGAGGCTACGGTGCAGAGGCCGTTGGAGCCGGTCAAGAGTTGTAAAGTTAGTGGATATGAGCTGCATTTCTTGAGGGTTTATCTTGTGGCTGCGGCGCCGGAGATGTTGGGTTTGGGATTGGGTGCTGCGAGTCGGGCGGTAGGAAGACTGGATGAGGAGGAGGTTATTGAGGAGAAGGTTGAGGGTATGGCATTTCCATGTTATGTCGGTGATATGATGGCATGCTAACGATCATCATCAGGTCTTACGATTAACGAGGCCACACCGCTCGCCAGTTTAGCAACCCATCTTAATAACCCAGCTATGCACAAACGAGCACCTGTCAGCCAAGCCATCGCTGATATCCGTATCGCTGTCGAGGATCTCTTCTGCGAATACTTGAAGCAGAACCGATTTAAGAAGTTCCACCCTCCTTCACTCATTGGAGCCGCCTCTGAAGGAGGAGCCAACGTTTTCAGAATGCCATACTTTGAGAAGGAAGCTTATCTGGCTCAGTCTCCTCAATTCTATAAGCAATTTGAAATTGCTGGTGGTCGGAAGCGAGTCTACTGTGTCGGACCAGTCTTCAGAGCCGAGAATTCGAATACTCCTAGGCATATGACCGAGGTAAGGATTTCCTACATGTACCTCAAGTTTTGGGATTCAGTACTGACAGCAGTAGTTCATAGGTCTCGATCTCGAAATGGAAATTGAAGAACACTACCACGAAGTCCTCCACATGCTCGAAAACGTCTTCCTCTACATTTTCAAAGGTCTTACCACTGACTACCGGGAAGAAATCGAACTAGTCCGTTCCGTCTACCCATCCGAAGAATTCCTCCTCCCAGAACCCGGCAAAGAAGTGCGCCTCACATTCGCTGAAGGCCAAGCTCTCCTCCGCGCCGAAGGGCCCCCAGAATTCGCCAATGTCTCCGACACCGAAGATATGTCCACACCTCAAGAAAAAGCCCTCGGCGCTCTCGTCCGCAAGAAATTCAAGACCGATTTCTATGTCCTCGACAAATTCCCTATTGACGCTAGACCGTTCTATGCTATGCCCGACCCTGAGAACCCTGCTGTTACGAATGCGTATGATTTCATGATGCGCGGACAGGAAATTTTGAGTGGTGGACAGAGATTGCATTTGCCGGATGAGTTGGAGAAGACTATTAGAGCGAAGGGCCTGGATCCCAATCAGCCTGGCATCAAGGAGTATGTAGATGTCTTTAGAAGTGTGGGTGTACCGCCGCATGGAGGTGGAGGCATTGGGCTTGATAGAGTTGTCGCGTGGTATTTGAATTTGCCGAGTGTGCATTTGGTGTGTGATTATCCTAGGACGCCGAAGAGGTTGAGTCCTTAGGTTGATGTAGAAATGAAATGAGGCTGGCGGAATATGATAGCACGTGGGACGAGATGTGATGTGGAATGGCAAATGGCTATCTAGCTTGGCCTTGAATTGGTGTGTGTTTAGCACCACGAAACTACCCAAAAATACAACAGAGACAAACTCAAACTATTGGCTTGCGCAAGGACGTCGCAGTCCCTTGTGCCAAAACAGTTATCGAAAGTATATGAGACTAGGGCGAAACTAGAGCCGGTTGGATAAGCGAAGTCAACAAACATCGGTATTTCATCCTGAAATAAAGATAAATGACAATGGAGATGGTATTAATCATCCGAACGAGGATATGGCCGATAGGCTGGATAGCTGATATCTCTAGCACAATTTCGTAACTCAATCTAATCATTAGAGCTAATACGCAGAATCAAGATAATTTAGGCTACCTGGAAGTGAAGGAACATTTTCCAGGTTAGCTAGATTCCTGTTCCCTGCACGCCATATCACCGCAGAGATCAGGTGAATGCAGAGCACTGCGCTAACACCCAGTACCAATCACAGTAGCTGCGCGTTGGATTACTGTTGTCGAGGACGGCCATTGAGGCCATCGCAATTATAGCTCGTTACGTTCAATCTCTTACCCAGACGCGAAACAATCGTAGATACTGTTACAAAGAGGCATGATATAAAGCACTCAATCAGAACTTCTGAGTCAAAGTTAAGAGAATCGACTGCAGCATGCAACTCTCACAATGTTGGAAGTAAAAGGACTGCGGGACGGTCAATCGATAACTACTGGGATTTCTTCCTACGAAAACAACGATCTTCATTTTTTTATGTACCTAGACGCTTGGGAAGCAAGTACACTTCTATCAGTGTATAGTCAATTTATCTGAATCGCCCTTTACCTTTAACTCAATTCTCTTCGAGCACCTTAGCAACATCCCTGGGCTTTGGCCTCATGAATTCCCTTTCCTTGGGAGGTTCTTTCTCCGGAAACACGTATCGCATTCGGTTCATCAACTCTTGGTCTGGATTCGAAGAATAGTATTCCCACCTTGCTCTTGCTATCTGTTCATCAGAACCGAAGAAAGCTGGATGGTCGTAGAACTTGACGCCTCTCATCTCCGTGCCTGGAAGCCAAACATAGCAATTTGAGACGTTGGGGTGAGGGTACCATGGACCACGTCTTTGAGCTCCCTCTCCGCCCAATACATCCTTTTTCGCCAGGATAATCATGGCCCCTTTACCTTCCTCAATTTGCCGATCAAGCATCGCGTGTGTCCCAGCTAAGCAGACAAATCCTCCCCAGCCTTCTTGATCAACTCGCCTCCATTTGAAGTTATCGGGACAGGGTGCCATTTCTTCAATCTTTTGAGTTGCCCACTTAATTTGTTTGATTTGCTCCTTTTCTGGCAGAGTTGCGTATGACGTCTGACGCTGTGACATGGCCTTATCTACCTTGCTGGTCATGAAGCTCTTGAGATCTTTGGGATTGAACGTGATGTTTGGCTTGAACGACTTGACTTGTGATGTTTTGGGATCATCTTTGACCCGGGCGCTCGGCGCACAAGTCTTTGCTTGACCAGTCGTAAGATCGTCCTTGAACATCATACTTGGCATGATCGACTGTCCATAAGAAGATTTAGGATCTTTGACCAGGGCGCTCGGCGCAAGAGTCTTTGCTCGATCCGTCGCGGGATTGTCCTTGAACATCTTACTTGGCATAGTGGACTTTTCTCGTGAAGTCTTGGGAGTATCTTTGAAATAGGCACTTTGCAGAACTGAGCCTTGAGTAACCTTGGGATCGTCCTTGAAAAAGCTGCTTGCTGTGATGGTCTTCGCATTCGAGCCTGTCGTCTCGTAAGAAAAGGTTTCCATCGCGTCTTCATAGACCTCTGAATCCAAGATTTGAGACTTTGTGACTCGGGTTCTTGAGACCAAGGACCACGATTCCTTACCTGAGGAAGACGACTTCGCTTTTTGAGGTATAGTCCCAAGTGGTACAAGAGCGGTCACTTCATCGAAATTGTCTTCTTCCTCATCCCACACATCTTCTGGGATGCTGGTGATAGCCAGCTTCGACTTTCTGTATTTCTCAGGCATAACAAAGAACTGTTTGCAAATGTGTCTGGAGTGCTTCGGTGGAACTGTTTGTTGGTCGGTGCAAATTTGTGGGTAAAGTATGTGAAGATAGGAACGAGGCGGTTTTCTGGACAGATGTAATGGAAAGAAGAGTTGCGGGAACTCTTAGAGTTTATATAGGGCGCTGGGCTGTAGCAAGACTATTCAGGGGGTCATTTGACTCGTCTACGTCTATTTTGAGTTCAACATCATTGCTCGAGTTGGAGTGATTCAAGCAGAATCACAATAACAGCCTTTCTACGCTATTGTGCGAAAGCTGAGAATGGATGCCATTAACTCGCCCACAATCTCCAACATCGGTGCACTACATTAATCAATCATCGGCGGTACTAAGATATGAAGGACGATTAGCACCGTCATTTGCTTAGCTTCGATCTGCTGGATAGGAACAAATAAGCGAAAAGTTGCGATCCTCCGGGGTGGCTTTCCTGGTGCGGAGAGAAGTTAATGATTCATAAAGCCTTGTAAGTGCTTTCCTCATTGAGTCATTGCAGACATAATCTTAAATCTCGTGTATAGATATGAAAACTGCCAGTCCGCCTGAACACCTAGCTTGAACAACCATGATGTCGTTGGGTTGAACCCAAAGGCGTTTGTCGATTGCTTATTTTGACTTCGTTAGATCATTCTTGCAGCTTCCTATAGCAAGCTTATGGGCTTCACAGAAATCAGAGCAAACAGCCATTCAAGTCAGGATGACAAGGTTGGCATGATATCTACAGTCGGCTGTAGCTCTAGATGCAAGTTTGAAGTTCTCACAAGTGAGCCGAATTGGATCTCAACTTCCATCGCTATTAAATAGAGTTAACAGAGTTAACAGTGTTCTCAAAACGTTCTTACACAATTTAGTCGACAAGCTACGCGGCCTGTCTAAGATCCGGGGATCAGCCAATCTCGACGTATGATACAGAAAGCTAAGCTATACATGCCCAGCCAGCCAAGGGGTATCTAATAATCTGAGTGATCATCTTGGATCACCCGATCCCGTTGAGATTGCAAACATTAGATGACAATTTTATCTCCCGATGCAATGTACTGTATCAATCTTCCTGCTTCACTTTTCCTTCTGCATTTTCTGGGAACCATCGCATAGCCAGTGTACCCACGAGGGCGAGCGCGACAAGCACAACCCACACAAGATAGCCATTCAAGAACTGGCTTCTTGCTCCAGCTGCGAATATGCTCGTGAATGAAAAGGGCCCTATTGCTCGAATGCCGCTCACTGATGTGAGTGCCAAGGCATTCAAGAGGCCAAAAGTCGCAGGATTTGGTGAAACATCATTCAACGCCAGTTGAACACAAGCTTTGATAGAGTAAGTAATTGTAGACAACTTGACGGAAAAGTGACTTACTGAAAGCCATTGATACCCCACTCCCTACGACTTGAATGGAAGGTGCTAGGCAGCAAGTTAGTCATCCATTAAATGCATATCTGAATACCTCAAGTCGAACTTACCGACTATCCAAAACGCCGTTGTCCAACCCTGGCGAAGGAAGTAATTGCACAGAGGGGCAACCATGAAAGTTACAGGCCAGACAAGGTAGCAAGTCCGCAGTATAGTTCCGGTACCATATTTGCGATGGAGTATAGGGAAAAGGACGAGAAGCCCGATAGACTGTGAGATACCAATACCGCCTAAAAAGTACGAGATCTGTATAGGTACAAATCCAAACCCTCCGAGCTCAACACTTGTAAACCAGAATAGGGGGCACACTGAGAGCTGTTAGATGGATCAAAAAGCTGCTTCGGAGAACATACCAGCAGAGTAGCCGAGCCCAAGTAGCATTGCATGTGTGTAGATAAAAATGACATAGGCTACGCCAGGTTTCTTGACAAGTTCCTTGGTACTCAGTTCGACTTCTGGAGATCCGTCCTCATTCGTGCTTGGCTGGCGCTTGAGAGTCTAAGGATCTAATGAGCACATAACCTATAGGCACAGAAACCAGAAAACAAACTTCTTTCAGGAACAAACCACAAACTAATGCCGCAATGAGAGCGATCGAGGCCGTGACAAAGGTTGGTAGAGCGTACGGATAGTCGCGAAAAAATCGAAGTCGATTGAAAGTACCGCCATATTGCTCTGCCGGATTCTGTAAGACACCGCCTAGGTCTCCGTCAGCAATTATCTACTGGGGCAAATAATGGTCCTACCTATCAGTGGGCCAAAGAATATGCCCATGTTGCCGCTGAAAGCAAAGAAGCCGAAAGCCCTGGCCTGTGTTCGAGGCGTACTATTCTACGAATGGTGTCAGGACAGGAATATGTCAACACAAAATGCATCGACAACTAATATTAGAGCTTCACATATTAAAAATATAGGACTCGTCACATCGATACAGATCAGGATGACGAAACGCAAATTGCTTGGGTGAACATACCTCGGAGATCATTGCTCTCACAGTCCTTGAGGTGACCATTAGCTTGAATTTCACCGCCATAATTGTGAGAACTCACAGAGTAGTTCCGGCAAAAACTCCTGCTAGACATCTAAAAAGTACCATCTGCCATATTGTCCGACTCAATCCAAACAATGCTGTCCCTAAAGCAATGCCAATCAACGAAAACACCATAACGGGCTTTCTACCGAGTCTATCGGCAAGTTTCCCCCAAGAGATCATTACAATCATTTGAGTCACCGAGAACATGCTTTCCTACTCTAAAGTCAGCCAGGAATTGTCGCAAACATATTCTACATTGGGACTAGTGAAGAACATATTTCTTACGATAAATCCACTGTAAAACCCAACATCTGCTTCTTTCATATTGCCAGTTTCCTTGATCATCTTGTTGATAAAGGGGAAGATGCCGAAAAACGCGATTGGCTCGACCGCGCGAACGAGGCATAGGACGGCCATCTGAAGCTTCGGTAAAGGAGTGAGGTCAACCTTGGAAGTGGCATCTTCTGCTGAAGTCTCATGACTTATGACGGCTCCATCATTGATGGGAACTTCCGCATCTTCCGATCCAGAGGCAAGAAGTGGTGTCCTTTCTGTTGTGTTGGACGTTTTGCCGTTGGTTTTGGGCATGTCTCTCATTGTGGCGGCAGCTTTGAGCTGCCAAGGCGACGTGATTCTGTCAACGATTCGAGGCCAATGAAGTTTGATGAGTTTCTAGCTAAAAAAAAATTATACAGGGCAATACTTATAACATACTCTGTGAAAAGGAGATGTCAAGGCAGATGCGAAGTACGAAAGACGTGAAGAGAAAGTTGAACTATGATTTTGGCTTCCGAATATATCCCCACTATTGAGGGACCCTTTGTTTTGCGATTGGCCCACCCGCCCGATTACAAAAGTACCTACCTGGGTACGTTCCTAGAGGTACCTAAATCTCCAATGTCACTCTACTCCAGGAACCTGTCGCGAACATCATCATTTGTCAGCCTACGACTTGGTTCTGTACCGAGAGGCGACGAGAAACAAATCACAATCTTAGGGCAGCTCACAGACACGTTGCTAGCAGTATCCATGGGCTGCAAGACAACTTCGCACTCTGTATCACCAACATGATACTTCAATCCGCTCGATCAATTCACTTGGCAAATAGAGGGTCTTTTTCTTCGGACCTCCCAGTAAAAAATATTTTCAGGCATTGGTGATGGAAGCTTGGTTGCAACTGCTCGTAAAGTACGCGGTGGCAGTCATGCAAACCTATGGCACAGGTATCGCATGCCTTTCTACCGTGATACTGTACTTGAGAGTCGTTATCTGAAATCTAGGAACATGTGTCCGACATTTATGTGACACATTTATCTTTGCTGTCCTAAAGTCGATATGCGCACCCTCGACGACTTTGAGCATATCGTTTCGATATCGTAATCCCACTTCAGATTTTCCTAATCGGTTCCCGATGCTTTCTTTCACTTGATATGGGTGTGCTCACCGCCACTGTGCATGATACTCTGTAAGTGTCGTTTTCTTCCTCTATAGCTGAGAGCATTGAAAATGTTGGATTTGGCGCTAGGTTACGAAGGCATGTTGCGTAATATTCTGCTTTCAGTTTTCAATGATGTAGATTCGAATTAACGCTTCGTTATTGATCCCGAGCCTGATACCCAGCCACAGTCGTATGTTCGCCATATTGAAGTTCAAATTAGCGAGACAAGGTCGAAGTCATCAAGCTGAGCAAGAAGGATCGGAATCGAGCAGCAAGAATGTGGTGGTCTACAAAATACGGACCCTCTTCCAGAAGTAGCGAGGAGATATAAGAGTCGGGTTTTGTGCAGCAACAACTGGAAAGATGACAAGGAGGTTCCGAGGTATTGCTAATCTAACAACAGGCCTGTAGACGTCGAGCTCTTCGAAAGGGCGGATTTGAACGGACTGGATTACAAGAAGAGTCAACAAGGCGGTGAAACAGTAATTTCGAGTGATCGTTAGGGAGCGACATGTCAAATACTGACAAATAGTATAAAACTGGTGCTTGCTCTGAACGTTCACAGTCACAGGCGAGAAAACGGACTAGCTCATGTGGCTTGCTGTGAGCGTGAAAAGCGAAGCAATCTAGCTGGGATCCAATTACATACTATGCCTGGCCCAAATCTTGTTCATAAAGTTTTCACAAAGGTCTGCGTGAGATAAGTATATCTCACCCGATATTCGGCAGACATAAGCTTGCCGCTTGTGTCTCCATGCCCCACCAATCCACAGCCAAAGGTCCCCCACCGAAACGACCAAAAAAAAAGAGTTATCCATTCTCGTCTTGCGAATTCCAACACAGAGCTACGAAGACCGAGGAAAAAGCAAAAGAATTTTGATCACTACGAGGGTCGAACTCGCGACCTTGGCGTTATTAGCACCACGCTCTAACCAACTGAGCTAAGCTGATGAGATGTTAGAAAATGCGGCTTTGAGAAGATGTTGATGATGGCTTACCGATCGTGCTTTGGTTGATTGGATGTCAATTTCCCGATATATGCATTCTTCAAAGAATCATTGTCTTGCTGCTTTGTGTGCACGAGAGGTGGGGTAGAATTGTAGGCGAAGGGCCGGTCTTAGATTTAAAGGTACCTAGCTCCTAGGTACTATATAGGCATATGATTGTAGCAACCTGAGAATTTCATGGGTACAAAAAGACGCAGAAATCTATGATCAGTCCGAACGAGATTAAAAGATATCACATTACGAGATAAAGCTCTCAATGCTGACACAAAGTCTACGATACTTCTGACCTGGAAGTATTTACTGCTTGGCTTCATACTGCTTCAAGTGCGAGAAAGGCAATGGTATCTTCTTATACGTTCTGTCACTTCTCCGACTATCCGAACATGAAGCCATTTTCCTTTCAAGGTATCAAAAATGATCGCAATCATCTGTTTACTACCGTCCATACGTCCTAGTTCTTACACTACAGTCCATCATAGACACTCCTAAACAAATCAAAATAGCTCTTCCGGTAAGCCAAACTACCTTTCATTTCCGGAAATCCCTTCTCACGAAAATTTAGCACCACGTCTTGCATCTTTGCTGCCAACGCGATAAGTTTCTCGTCGCCGCCCACGAGATCGTGATTTGCCTTATCGGAGAAATCGAGTAACAGGGGGTTCGAGGAGCGGAAGAGGGCGAGGTGTGTGGAGAGAATGAGTTTATAGGAGAGGTAATGGTAATCGGACTGTGTGCGAGCTGTATTTATCAGAGGTGTCCTGATTGTGATGTCTCCGGACCGAAATGGAAGATTACCTTTCTCATTAAACCTCGTTGCAATATTCGACAAATGACTAGCACCAAGACATGATATCCTCAATAATTGCCAAAACACCAACGCAACAGGATACGCCTGCTCGCGGGTCAAGAAGCCAGCTTTGCGAAAGACAATACTTTGGAGCATTTGGAAGAGGTCCTTGACGGCAATTTGGAGACGCTGGTAAAGGATTGTATCAATTGTTGCTTCGGTGGTTCGGAATTGTGACGAGGCATGAGGTTGTGGTTGTGGTTTGGATGTACTGATGTGAGTGCACTTCACGCCGGCGCGGAGCACGAATGCGATAGATGCTACGCGGAGCATCGCTGCTACTAAGGCAGACTGTACTTGTCAACTCATTTCCAGTGCGGCATTTAAGAAGGAATTGTTGTCATTACCTCAGGTAAGCCTTTCTTCACATACGCCGTCCCAAGAATCACCGCGATAGTAGTCGATCGAAACTTGGTTCCGGCAGCATGTACGAATTTTGAGGCATATTCTACAGCCCATTGCTCGACTCGAGTCTCCAAGGTCTCGTCCTCATCTAGAATCATGACCTGAGCTTGATCATCATCGTCAACTTCGCCGATTCTCTTCTTGTCTTGAGTGCGCTTGATGAGTGCTCGCTCAACTGCGTTGAATTCGCTAAGAAGTCTCCTTCGTGCACGAATCTTGATCGGAAACGAAAGTCGATCCACACCGTCGATCGTGACATATCCATCCTCCTCGATGGAAGGTATTCGCGTAGCTCGAATGTTGAAGGACATAACGCGTCGTGTTGAGGAGTATTCGAAATCTATCAACAGTGAGTATTTTGCTCCCCGAAGAGTTCAAAAACATACATTCATGTACTGGCCTCCCAATAAAGGGACTCTCCCTCTGACACTTGATCTCATGAAGTCCTCTGCCATTTTTCAGACAAGAACCACAGGGAGTTCCAGTTGAGCACTAAATCCATCAGCATAGACCAGTGATCAGATAAGTATACCAACCGTCCGCTTCCGAAACCGACACTGATGACAAGCTCCCGCTTTCCTCACATCTCGCGCAGCCTTCCTCACTGGGGCATCGAGTTTCTTCCGTTTCTTCACCGTGGCTAGAGCTCCAGGCGCATTCTCAAAAACACCAACACACTTTGCCAGATGACAGTCTGATTGCGCTTCCTCTTTTGCTGGTCGGAGCAGAGTATATTTCCGCTTTTTTGATGATGGGAGGGATGCTTTCCTTTTCTTGGTAGGTGAATCTGGCTTTAGCTCGTTTATAGACCAGATCAGAGATAATCCGCCGAGGGGATTTGGGACTTTTTCCGATGTCGTGATACGAGGAGAGACAGGAAGCTGTGGAGGGCTTTCTTGCATGAAGGGAATCCAAGCAGTAATGGACGTCTGCTGGTTCAAAACATCTTGCTGAGTGGTCGAATTACCGTAATTTGGAGCATTAGAAGGTACAATACTCTCCATAAAGCTTGAATAAGTGTCGCATTGACTTGAATTGGAGCTAACGCTCCCGATCTGCGGTGTCTGAGAAAGGTAATCGTTTCCGTACCCTTCCACAGATTGCGTGCCGATTTGCCCGCAAGCCTGATACGTAGAACTACACATTGACTCTGAGACTGTCCCAGATGCATAGAACAGAGACCGTGGACTCGGTGGTTCTGGTGCATCAGTAAGATATTCTATGTTCTGGCTATGGTGAGATGAGAAATCGGCATGTGATAACGGCGTCGTTTGCTGCCAGAGAGCCTGTGAGTTCTGGATATCATTCCAGGACAAGTCAAAGTTTGGCTCTGGGATCCAGCTCTGAGCTATGAGCTCTTGATAGTGACTATCATCGCCGATTGCAGGGAATGTATTGTAGTATCCGAGTGGAGAACGGTGTTTGTAAGTAGTATCTGTTACAAAACTGTCGTAGTCGTTGTCATCTCCGAGTCTCTTTCTCCGGTTCTCAGGCTGGCTCATGGTTTGCATTGTGGACACTTGCATCCTGTCAACGGGTGCAACAAATGGGAACGGGCATTGATGTATCTCGATGCTCTAATAAGACCGAGATGGAGCTGTTGATGTGCTCCGCAAAGAGGGCAGTATATTGCTTAGGAAACGTTCTTCGAACTGGGGTATCACTCCGTCCCAATTCATAGCTCTCCATCTTTAGGGACGTTAATTTGGTGGCGGTCGGTCCGTTTCCTCGTCCGTTTCGCGGGGTTGGATATCTTGTCTTCGGCGCGGTGTCCTAGAAAGGATGAAGAGCCCGCCTGGTTAGGCCAATCAAAGAGCTCGAGTCAGTCAGCGGACGCAGGGGAAGCTTTTGGTCATGCACCACTGAGGATCACGAGCCTTGATGGCAAGGATCCTAGCTACACAAGATGCCAACCACAATTGAACCATCATCTATATAGCGAGAACAGATCCCTTAGGCACTCTGCATTGCCTACCTGTAGAATTTGACACTCTGTGCAACAAAATTAAGAAAAGGACTGAAGAGGATCGTGTTTGGCATTAGAAGATGGACCCAATTGATTCGCTATAAAAACATAATTTAACACCACATCCTCTCAAGGGTCTTGCCATCCTCGAGAATTCCTCGTTGCAAAAATGGATATTCCACTCTCTCAAGTTCTGTGCTTGCTTGCATCACAAAGCTCAATGCTCTCAAATGACAAACACGCCAGGAATAGAGCGACATAGAGAACGTCTCCAAACGATGGGGAGAAAAAAAGATGCCAGCCTTGAACCCAACTCCCGAACCCAAGCCCATATGTTTGTTTGCTGCATTGCCCTAACCCGAAATGCCTTATGCAAAGCTGCTTTACTACATGGAAGGACTGAAGATGACAAAGGAGATTATGTGAAGCCTTGCTGGCTGTGTCAGAAGGTATCGCTCCCAGTAGAGGTAGTGGATTTGCTCGAGAAGAGCTCTATCTTTCCGCTTTTGGCGGCTGCCATCCATTCAAGTACGCCATCAATCCCATACCAATAAGCACAACACCCATCATGGAGGCGTACGGTGATGCGTGATACAATGCTGGATTTCCAGGAGGTCTTGCAAGTGTGCTAACTGCTGAAGCCTTGGGCTCCTCTTCGCTCGAAACGATACTACCGTTGGTTTTGGTAGTTTTGGTAAGAATCGACTCGTTAGGCTTGATCACCTCAAGAATGCCATTTGGCAAAGTTTCGGTAGAAGTAACCTCGGAAAGCGAACGAGAGAGCTCTGCCGACTTGCTTCGCGCAAGGTCATCCGCCCTAATCTTCTCGACCATCTCTGCTAAAGTTTTCCGATCCGTATCTCTCTCGGACTCGGCGGTTTCAGCTCTGGTCTTGAATGATTCCATCTGCTGTCTTAGCTCTTGCATATCGAGCAGCATAGTTTCCAAGCGCTTCTCGAGGAGTAAGGTCGATTCGCTGATCGCGGTCGGATCAACGGCACCATCTGTCAACGGCTGGTCACCAAGTAGCTCTTCTTTGGCCTCCGAAGGTTCCGAGGGCGGCTCAAATGCTTCCTCAATAATCAGACCTTCCTCGCTAGCTTTGGCCTCCCCATTCATTCGTGCTTCTGACTCCTGCTCCAATTTCCTTGCGAGCTCCTCAGCGCTTTCACGTGCTTGTCGTTCTTTCTGAAGCATTTCCTCCAGGTCGCGTAATCTTGCGCCTTGGGTATCTATTTCTTTCTTTGCAGATGCAAGGGCCTCGACTAAAGTAACGATTTGACTAGTTGATTCCTGGCGGACAGGAGAGATGCTAGGAACAGATCGTGGCCTCTCAGTATTGGTTCTCTTCAAGGGTGGTATGGGAGAGTCAGAATTATGTAAGCGAGCGACATCTGGTTTCTCTGGAAGAGGTTGTTGTGGCGGCGGAGCTGGAGGGTCAGAGAATCGCGGCTTATTATCGCTTCTGAACGATATAGAACCACCATTGACTTGTGGAGCCTTTGGAGCTTCCATGTCAGGCACCTTTACTCTCTGGCTTTCCCTGATATCGTCTTTCGACAGTAATGATCCGAAGAAGTTGTCCGTCCGTCCCAGTTCATTCGTTTGCAATCGAGCTGCCCTCATTTCGTGCTTTTATGTGTCAGTTGAGGAAGTCTTGAAGTTTTCAGAGTACTTACAGTAAGCCGTTTGACAATCTGCTCCGTGGTGACAGGTGTTAGCCAGAAATTCATGGGACGTTGCTGGCTCATGGCGCTCATTTGACTTCCAGCTAGACTGGCTGGTGGACCCAGACGACCATTGCTTCCTATTGAACCCACGCTACCAGTCCTCCCTCTCATTTGTAGCGACCCTTGTGATGGCAACATCATCGCCCCATTGGCTGGATCTAAATCGCCAAAGTTCATGTCTAATACATTGTTCGTTGCCCCAAGAAATCCAGCATGCTCAACTTTCGCTGCGACTTTGTGATGTACAACCGTCTTTTGGTCCTCGCTCACGATATCGATTCCAAGTTCTAGATGATCCTGTGTTTGTAGCTCATGCGGTTCAGAGTCTCGATTCTCTGCAGAAAGTCGTGCATTGTTCACAAAGGTACCATTCGAAGATTTCACGTCTCGAATCCAGACCTTCCCTTGCCTATCAGCCCAGATCTCTGCATGTTGCCTCGACAAGACTTTCGAATCAAAGAATCCATTTAGTGGAGTAGGTACAGTCTTTGCGTTCGTTTGTCGCCCTATTCGGAGGCTATCAGGGTAGAAGGGGACTGATATTGTTTTCCTCTCGAATGTACCATTCATCGAGAGTAAGTACAAAACAGGGTTCCCTTCACCAACTGGCTGAGCTGGTGGCCGAGATCCATTCATTTGTTGTGTAGGAGGTTGCAGAATATGTTGAGAGGGTAGAACTGCAGATGGCTGGTGAATCGAAGTCATGGCAGATGCAGCTGTTGAACCATTTGGCGCTAGTATTGACTGTGGTTTTGCGGTCGACATTCCAGCCACTGCTTCAGATTTGCCTGCTGGCCACGGCCCTGTTCTCTGTGGCTTCTTCCGAGCAGCAGCAGTCCCTCCCCATGTGCTGAGATCGCCTGATGGTATCATGGGCGCTCCATTGGTCTGTGGTGGTGCCTGCGCAATTGTGGAGGTTGAGGAGGTAGAAGAATTCGAGGCGATTGAGGAAATGGATGAGGAGGAGTTGGCGCGCTGCGCGCTCTTGCGTGGCATGAACATTCGAGTGACTTCGTCAGGGTTCATAGCATTGAGTCCTCCTTGACTGGCGTTAGCATTCCATGCTGACCGACTACTTTGTTGGAAGCTCGGTAGATTCGCAACCGCCGTCATCTGCAAGGTGTTCAAGGTATCGATCTAGGTATTGTAGGTATTGGCGACTGATAGAATGGGCAAGATGGTTGGAATGTTTTGATCTCTGAGCTCCCCCTGCACCCTGACACAGCAGCTTCGGCGCTACGTTCCAAAGATCTCTTTCCAGCTTTGCAAATAGGTCAAGAGTGTATCCTGATTCTTCTGGTCCGGAGGTTGTTCGAAGCGACGTTGTGCTAGAAAGAATATAGTCAGCTCCTGTCTTCCAGCTTTCCTACGCCTTGACCCCCCGACGTCACGAGGAGCACATGCCCTCAAAGCCTCAGTTTTCCTCCCTGGCCAGGTCCTTGTGTCTCAGAAGATGAAGAATACTCACATAGACGATGAGTCTAGAAGCCAGGTCAATTGCTGGTCGCGTGTGGGATGGTAGTTGGATGGTGAAGTTGATGTTGCCCGTAAAGTTTAGAGATCCCTTTCCTGGGCTGGGCTGGGCTGGTCTCACTTGCGAGGCCCAAAGCACCTATCAGGAGCGGCGTCTGGATAGGAGCACGCGCGCACATCCAACGTCCAACTATCACACAAGAAACGAACGTCAATACAAAGATCTTGGCCTTATGCAAAGGCTCGAATATGTCAATGACACTCTGCTAAGCTTCATCTCATTAGTAGTCTAGGGAAAAAGCGTGCAACCAATGATGATCACGTGTCATCAAACGCGGAGATAGAAATGGCCCGTGCTTGAAGCAAGCTAGACGCGGCCGAGTGTTTTGACACGGCTGTACGATACAAAGTTCGAGGTGAGCTTCTCAGCCTTTCGAACAGTTCGTTTTAATTGTACGTTCAAGTCTTACCATCGCCAATATGCCAGTACCAATGGGAGCAAACATGGGAGGGCCATCAGCCTTTGACAAGTGTGAGTTGGCGCTCCAAGTGAAGTGGCAAGATAGCTTTGAGGAAGGACAAGAACTAAATGGCAAATAGGGAAGATGGGCGCTATGATGGGTAGCAGTAAGTCAATTCACATTGTCCTGGGGGTTTGCAGATGCTAAAGCGCTGTCTATAGCCGTCGGAGTTATCATTGGCTTCATATTCGGTATGTAAGAATGCTTAGTATACACAGTCACGTTAGCTAAACTCTGAAGGTTCTGTTAATATCATGAGATACGGCGCTGGAACCAATGGAGTCGGACGGACACTAGGCCAATACATGATGGGATCTGGAGCGACCTTCGGGTAAATAATCTTTCTTGCAGGATGCGTACATCGGCTGATTACAATAGTTTCTTCATGTCCATTGGAAGTATGATTCGAACCGATACCGTAAACCAAGGAGCCTTAGAAGCCTTTGCTAAAGCGAAACGAAGACCTGTCGTCATGCCACGACAATCATACAGACCAACTCGCACTTGATGTAACATAAGAATGGATGGAATGTAGCATGGAATGGTAGGATTTGGGATTCTGGCGTTCATGCGTATGCTGGAAGCAGCGGAAGCTGTCTAAAATTTGTTAGGATTTGATCTTGGCTCTCAGCTCTGTCGTCAACTTTGACCCAATCTGAGTGCGGGATCTTCCTCTGTATCAACACTACGTCAATCAAATACCCTTTTTCTTTGATACATGCGCAAGAAAGGGGGCAGATTTGTCTTTCCAGGGGACCTAGGTGTGGAAGCTCCTGTAGGCCTTCTTACACGCCGACCGAGTAAACCGTGGATTGTCAATCTGCTGTATGGCAACATTTCTCCACCAAGTCTATTCAGACGAAAATTGAAGCAGCTACAGTGGGAAAAGCGTGGTAATGATAGATGGCACCAGCAGCACTTATATATGCACCAAGCACAGCTTCCATATTTGTGAGGGGTTCACAACGTACTTTCCAGAGGCCGCATGCGAGAGCTGTTCTACCCAGAGACTGTATACCATTCACTATGCCAGCATGCGTTGCAATAAGCTTCCTCGCTATACCCTGGTAACGCAGGTGTACTATAGAGGTTTCGTCTTCATGACCCAGCTGTCCTACACAGCAGGCCCAGCTTCCTCAGAAACAATTGTTACTCTGGCTTGTGATGTGTTGCTCTATAAAATGATTCGCGGATGAAACTGTAACTCAACATCTCCCAAGGTAGAATCTAGCAGTGCCAGATCTAACAAAACATCTAATCATAACAATAGGAACCCATCACTAAAGATTCCCAATCAAAACATCTCAATAAGGCAAGATTACGCCTGTCCTCCCCGTATCGACGACTCGTCTCATCCCCTCATCCGAACAGCGCAAAGTCCAAACTCTGAAAGTCAGCCAGGATCAAGGCACACGAGTCTCACCCCAACAGGCTGAATCCATGGCAATTGAGGACTCGATGTCCAAGTCGACGAATCAGAAGGTTTTATAACACAGAATGTTTAAGCCGCACAAGCAGATCCACCTTCTTGCGTCAATGCTAGAAATGCAACAAAAAATTTCGTCGCTCCTTTCTGAAGATAAGCGAGGATTATCTGCTAAGGTTCTCCTGTGAAGTGGAGTTTTGCCGCGAGGCCATCTCAAACATACGCGATATATCAACAACGTCGCCCCTTGAGAATCGAATTGTGCAGCTAAGCAGCATCGACGTTAGTTTACAAATTTTGCCCCTCGGCTTGCAGAGGACCACAGCCGCAGATGCCGACGTAGATCTGGCTATTGATTTTAAGAATCGCACTCAGCTCTTGCCGTCAAAGCTGGCAGTAGTGTATACCACCAACTTGGCAATACGAAAGTCTTTGACAGCGGCACTTCCATGGCTCTCTACGAGGGCATGATTTTGCAAGCCTAGCATAGTATTGTAGTAATTGATGAATTGACACTTGACGCGTCGCGACTGCCCTGAGAAGATCCATCTGCTCCATCCCTCTCGCCTGAAATGGAAATATCTAGCAAAGGGCCCAATTGGGCTTCACTGGGTGGTAGCTGGCCTTGGAGATTTCAATTCCGATGCTCCAGGTCCAACAACCACCAAATACTCGATCTCAATTGAGTTGGCAGCGCATGCTCAATGAACTTGGCCAAGTACATGCTCTAGCAGAAGTCTGCTTGAATAAGTGCAACATAGAGTTCCCCTCCAATACTTTTCCCTCAAGCCCCTTTCGTAGATCAAGAGATTTTCTCAGCTTAATCTTGGTGTGCGTCTGTGATTCTTAGGGATACTCCAACTTCGCCACGAGCACCAGACAAGATGGAAAGGATGATACTAGCCACCGGAAGCTATCCGAGTGTCGCAATTGGAAATTATAACGATGCTATGATATCCTACGCTATTCGAAAGCCGTGCGAGGTACCTGCACTGACATAAGGAGCCTTGGAATACGAAGAAGACGACGCCACTATCTCAAGAAGGAAAGGGGCCCTGTAAATCATCGTCTTCGGTCCTGATGGCTTTCCCACTTTTGACCCGTGTGCGCGGGAGATCTGAGCCATGGATGCCCAGGCTCTTAATCAGTAGCAGTGCTCTGCATAAACCTTACGATCATGACTCCGGGCGAGAATCACCACTGGAGGCAACTTACATGTAATCAAAAGTTTTGACCTTGCTTACTATTACTGAACAAAATCAAGAGTCCCCTTTCTCGGAAAAAAAAGATGACTGTTCTGTAAGATTTACCTTATAATCAAACGAAAGACCTTCGTCACGATTCATCCGGACTTCACTCTCGGTGTTCCCCATGTGGTCAATCAGGTCGGTTTCTTGGGAATGTCTTCCAAATCTTATTAGTTGACCTAGATTACGAGCGATCCTCGAAAAGGGACATGCACGGACTGTTTCTTGGTCAAGATCTTTCTAGCTTCCGCGCGCTCGGAACCTATCATCAAGCTAACACTTTTAGTCTTCAACATCGAAAGAGGTCAAGTCAAAGTCAGGTCGGCGAAATGCTTTTCTAATTCAAATCCCCAAGGTCATACACCTGTCTATCTACTGGCTACAGATTCTCAAGACTCCGGGCGCCTTGAACTAGCTTTCACCCAGCGAAGACTTGTATATCAACCCACTTTGAGCTTGCAGTTTCTCCCGTAGTCTTTTCTCTCCAACGCTCGTCATAGTTCATCCCGTCCGAAGCTTTGAATCGGATAATGGCGTTTCAAGGTCTATTGAGCCCTAGATCCCACCTCTGAGCTACAGAAGGTCGCCACAGAGCTCCGATCGTCCCTCTATTCGTCAAGTCCAGACGGCTTGTATGGTCCCTTGTCAGCCTCAGCTCGGATCTGCTTAGACAAGGCAAAATTACTATGACGGCTCTGCAAATCATTTTAGCTTCACGAAGCATGCCAACCGGATCTGGGCGATCTCGATGCAAGCTTATCCACTTTAGTGTCTTTCATCCAGCAATGTGCACTCTAATTTAGCCATCGTTCCGTAAAATGGCCCGGGAACGAGACCGTTCAAGATTTGACAGGAGAACGCTCAGGGTTGGCTATGTTTTTCCGGTGTTCTGCACGTAATTTAGTACAACTACTTGTCAAATGCAGTGGGAAGTAGCCCGCTTTTCGAGTGGAAATACTGGGCTATAAGTGTTGTTGTTCCTGCTCGTCCATTCTCGTTCTTCCTCATCAGCCTTCAGTGGTCTGGATTCACGTTCTCTGTAACTTCGTGTTTTGTTTCGTTTCTTCAAGATGTCTTTAATCGGCAGCTTCTTCAAAGGCTTCATGGGAGTAGTTGGTGTTTTGAACCAGATGCAGACCAATGGGTAGGTTTTACCTCGTCTCAACTTAACATTTGTTGCCTTCACACATTTCGCGCTTCAGTTCATCTGATATCTATCGCCAAGACGTATGGCTAACCATAGATAGTGCCTCGACGTTTGGAACTCTTGCAGCCAAAACTTTTCCATTCTTCCTCAGCGATAATCCTCTGCCCGGTGGACTCCCTTGGGGATACCTCACTGCCGCCGGCAGCAACCCATATACAGAAGCACCAAATACAGGAGTGATTCGCACATACGATTTCACTGTTACTCGAGGGCAGCTTGCACCTGACGGATACATGCAAGACGTCATACTGGTCAACGGCCAGTTCCCCGGACCCCAGATAGAAGCCAATTGGGGAGATGTAATTCAGGTCACCATACACAACAAGATCACTGGTCCAGAAGAAGGAACTGCTTTCCATTGGCATGGAATGTTGCAAAAGGAGACCCCTTGGTACGATGGTGTTCCAGGTGTTCAGCAATGCCCAATTGCTCCTGGTGGCAGCTTCACCTACCAGTTCAGGGCAAGTCTATACGGGACTAGTTGGTATCATTCCCATTATTCTGCTCAGTACGCTGGTAAGTCTTGCTTCTCAAGATAGCCTTCATAGCTAAGTCATGCTCAGGTGGTCTTATCGGACCAATGCTCATTTACGGACCGAAAAATGCCGACTACGATATTGATCTCGGACCAGTGTTCATCAGCGACTGGTTTCACGCTCAGTACGATGACATTGTAGCTGAGACTCTCAGACCGGGTGGAAATGCAAGACCACCTGCTGACAGTAACCTGATTAACGGAAAGGGAAACTTTGACTGCGCGACGAAGGCACGAGGCGACAACACCAAATGCACGAACAATGCAGGCCTTTCGAGATTCAAGTTCACGCAAGGAAAGGTTCACAGGTTGCGTTTGATCAATGCCGGAGCAGATTCTTTGCAAAGATTTAGCATCGATGGCCATACAATGACCGTCATTGAGAATGACTACGTTGCAATTGTAAGTACTTTTTACAGTGTGTAACAGCCGAGAGAAGCACTAACGCATCAAAGAAACCTTACCAAACCAACGTAGTAACCCTTGGAATCGGTCAGCGGACTGACGTTCTGGTCACCGCCAACGTGGGAAAAGCCGACTCAGCATTCTGGATGCGCTCCAACATCTCAACCCTCTGCTCTGCAGCCACTAATCCCAACGCCCTCGCAGCGATCTATTACGACAAAGCCGACACCACCAAAGCACCCACAAGTAAAGCATGGGACATTCCCGATCCAGGAACATGCCGGAACGATGATCTCTCCAAAACAGTGCCCACATATCCCATCGCCCTCAAGACCCCGACCACGACTCAGACCTACGAGATTGATCTTTTCGTGAACTCAACCGGCACTCTCCTCTGGTCGTTCGATAAAGTCTCCTTCCGCGCCAATTACAACCAGCCCGTCCTTCTGCAAGCCAACGAAGGGAACTTGACCTTCCCAACCGAATGGAACGTCAAGAACTTTGGATCAAACACCACCATGCGCATAGTCGTCAACAACCACACTCCCGCCTCGCATCCCATGCATCTTCACGGGCACAACATGCAAATCCTCCACGAAGGACCCGGCGACTATGATGGAACTACCATCATCAATCCATCGAACCCGCAACGACGAGATGTGCAGCTCGTCCAAGCCTTTGGCCATCTTGTAATTCAGTATGACGCTGACAATCCGGGTGTGTGGCCATTCCATTGCCATATTGCTTGGCATGCTAGTGCTGGTCTGTATGCGCATTTCTTGGAGAGGCCGGATGATATCACGGGACAGATTCCGTATATTATGCAGCAGACTTGTGTGGATTGGGAGGCGTATTCTGACAGAGCGATTGTGGATATGATTGATAGTGGTGTGTAAGGGGCAAAAAAAACCGGAGCTGATTTCTTGTAAATATTTAAACTTTTGGGGACGAAAATGGATAGAGAGAAGATCGTTAACATTATAATTGCATCATTATAACGTACCATCAGCATTCAGATGCTTGGGGTGCTGTCTATACTGCTTATACCATAAGCTTTCAGACAATCGAAGAGGGAGTTGTGATATTCATCTCATGGCTGAAGACTGCACGAATCGCAGATGTGGCGATGGTCGTGAAAAAGGTCTTGAAGGGACGATCTGCACAAAACGTTAAATAAGTTGAAATATAGTATACCGTCACTTGAATTAAGCCAAGATCGAATGCGTGAATCGCAAATCCCTGATATAAGGCTCTATGGTAAGCCTTAGGGCATCTGTCCGTTGCTGTGCGTACAGGAAGACTGATGTAGAAATACAGTAATGTTGCAAGCAAAAGTAGCACCAAAACACAGGATAGATAGATCGTACAGCTAATCACACAAGACGTTTACTCGTGGTAAAGTATCTTCTTCAACCAGCTTTCTTACTCTCCTTTCCCTTAGCAACGGCCAACAACCCACCCACACTCGTCGCTCTATACCCCCTCTCATCCAACCCCTCCAACACCCTCCCAACCTGCTCCGCCGAATAACTCCTCCTATCATGCATAATTACCACACTCCCGGGCTTCACCATACTCAAAACATGCCACGCATTCAGTTTCGGCCTCCTAATCTGCGGATCGTGAGGATACACATTGCCAAGCACAAGTCTATACCCCGCTCTCTCAATCTTCTCTTTCATCCCTGCATTAAACCATCCCGAGCCTGGTCTGAAGTACTTAAGCCCGTTGGCGTTAGGAGGGAGTAGGGCACCAACTTCTTTGATTTGTCGCTCGAGCTCTGACAGTGGGAGAGAAAAGGACGGATCGTCCGTCATGGCGTGATTACCGAGCTCGTGACCTTCAGAGTGGATGCGTTTGACAATTTCTGGATGTTCGATTGCTTGCGAGCCGATTATGAAGAATGTTGCTGTGGCGTTGTGAGCTTTTAGGAGGTCGAGGATCTTGGGTGTTTCGGCAGAAGGTGCATCATCTAGAGTCAGCGCGATGACGCGTTGAGTAGCCGGTAGAGGGATGTGAAAGATGACGCTGGGGTTGTGGTATTGGAAGAGTCGGATGAGGAGATTGGGAGGTCGGTAAACAATATAGGCGAGAATGAGGAGGGTGAGGATTATTGCGAAAGGGATGATGAACAGGAGACGCATGATGCGGTGTTTGTGGGTCTTGGATGGATGAAGAGGCTCGTGGCTATATTGGCTTTCTTCATCGTCTATTTTGATGTGCTTGTGTTTCTTGCTGTGATTTGTACTTAACGACGAGCGTTGAATAGTGCTGTAGATGGATGACCAAATATCGAATACCCCTAATCGGCGGACGCGGCGAACGAGACCACTCAAACGCATGGCGCAAGGACTAACGACGATCCTCTCGAAATCATCGCTCGAGAGCGTTGCAATGGTGTGGTGCTCGACTACCCTAAGTGATGAGATTTTGAGATGAGATGGAATGTTGTTTGGTAACTTGAGTGCACTGAAACGGAATAGCTTGAGATTCGGTAAACTTTTATGGGGCGGGTCATTTTGGAACGCCAGAATTGGGTGCTATGGACAATTACACGCCCAGTGTTGCCGACTTGTGCTATCATATACGCTTCTAATCACATTTCTCTCGGAAAGTTTGATCAATCTGTGAGGTATCAATACCCATCGACAGATCCTCCTTTCAAGGTGGAGATGTGGAGTCACGTGCTATGCCGGATTCAGCAATGAAATCCTACTGAAGAGAGTCTTAATATTGCTTCACAGTCCGAAATATTAAGTTGTGACAACACATAAGTTGGTTTGGCATAAGTGAAGACGTGTTAGGTCCTGGGATCTAAAGAATTAGATGATTAACCGAATCCAATTGGCTTGTCTTCGATCGTCCCTGAGAGACGGCTTAAACATGACAGCTCAAAAGACATGGTTAGATACACCAGAATGCAGTTCTATGAGATTTTATATACTAGGATTTGCATGAAATCCATTGGTGGCTCTATGTAGTTAACTTGAACCAAATCTCGGATATTTTCAACAGAAAATGCTTCTCAAGAATATCTCAGCACTTGATTCAGCCTGAAGCTGACAAGAAACCTAAGTCATGCCATGTGATGAATGATATTCCTCCGTCGTGAGAATTCATGCACGACGATCCACTCTTGAACGAGTGTACAGCTTTCGAGATTTCTTAGACATAGGTCAGATGCTAGGTACTATTTGAAACGCGAGGCCAGTAAATGGCTGCATGTGTAGAGATGAATCAGTTGACCTTCGTGGTTTCATCGATCATCTGTTTCTCTCCTCAGATATGTGACTTGGGCGTTTCGACATCGGGTTTGTGTTGCGGGAGCGTCATATCAAGAATCGCCTTGGCAGCAATCTTTGGCTCCTCTGCTGGCTTCTCATTTTCAACCTTTTCAGTGGAGACAGGCTTGCTGGGAACTGTTGGTGTTAAAAGCGGCTCCTTTGTTACAGCACCCGTCTCCAAACCCTTGTTGGCCCATTCCACATGGTCCTTCGTCATCTTCAACGTAGAATCGACCCCAGCCGTCAGCTTCTCAATCTCAGCCTCCAGCAGCTCATCCTTCGTCATAACGCTCTCACGTTCCTCTATCTTCGCAGCCTCCTTCTCCTTGTGCTTTCCAGTAGTCTGATACCATAATTCCTCCAATTCATTCTTCCATCCAAGAGCATCAGCCAATTTCCTAACTCCATCATCACAATCTCCTAAAATCATCACATCATCCGGCCGACTTCCTAAATCACCTACCTGCTCCCGATTGATCAAAATCCGGGGGGTCCCTTCGCTAGCCATGCTGGGTAAATGTGCAAAAGGCTGGACCGATAGTGAAGTGCCGATAACAATACACAAATCTGCTTGCTGTGGAGCGTCACGATTGTCGAAGAAAGAACTTGGTAGTGACTCTCCAAAAAACACAATGTCAGGCTTCACAAGCCCATCGCAGCTCTTCTCTTCACAATGCGGCACATTTCCACTCTCAACAGCCTCCTTCATCAAATCATCCGGATAAGACGTCTTACACTCAATACATCTCTGCGTTGCGAAACTTCCGTGAGCTTCGACAATCTTCTCATCTGGTACACCGGCTTTCCGTTCCAAGCAGTCGATATTTTGGGTGAAGAGCATGTGAAGCATGTGTTTACGGTTCAGTAGCGCGATGAATGTGTGTGCGATTGTGGGGTGGAATTTGCCTGGGTACAACTCTTTTGCCAAGACGTAGAATGGCTCAGGTTTCTCTCTGAAAAACGAGATATCGAATACAGCTTCTGGATGAGGTAGGTCCAGTCGAGCAAGATTTGAATATAGCCCAGTCTCGGGCGATCTGAAATCTGGGATGCCTGCTGAGGTTGAGATGCCGGCACCGGTCATGACGACGATCTTCTTCGCTTGTCCATCTTTGATGAACTCTGCTACAGCATCTATGGAACGTGCGGACAAGGTGAATGGCCGAGCATTCGGATCCATGACTTGGGAGTTTTCTTGACCCATTTTGCGAGGTTTGTTGCGGGCTTGTTTGTTAAAGGAGTTCCCGTTGGGATTCGTTCTCTGCGGCGTCGACCTATATTGGCGGTTGAAAGTCGTTTTATGGATAATTGGAAAAGAAGTCCTTTGTTCAAGTCTCGTTTCGAATATACCAAGATAACTTTCTGGATGGTGCTGCAAGGTTCTGATTGCAGCTATGGGCGGGAACCTGAGGGTGGCGTCATGCTCCCGTCGATCAAATTTCAGCCACATCACAGTCACGTGAAGCAATTCTCCTCGAATGTATGCTCTTAGTCCATTAATTAGATTATTTCATGATTGACGAAAACATTCGAAAGCACCGTCCTTAGTCATAGCAGGGTACGAGATAATCTACGAGAACCAAATGTTGAAAGACTGTATATCTTTCGTCCCGCTTCCTGTCCTAGGAAGCTAGGATTCTACCTGAGTACACTCCGAAGCCCGTCTACACTTTTCGAATTCACAAGTGCAAGAGTACGAAGATAGAATCTGTACTTTGTTTCCGATGTGCAGCTCCCTTTGATAATATGTCATGAGGCGAGATAAAGTCCTTTTCACATTTCACATCAATCTCGGATTTCGTTTTCGTTTGTACCTTTCACTGGCTTTCAAGGCTTGTACTCCAGGTACCAGTTGCTTCTGTATCGATCCAGTCTTTGGTATTCCGACCTTTGACTTCTTGTCAATCCGAGTGCTGCCAGGCATAGATTCTCCAGTCTCTCAAAAAATTTCTCGCCACCAATTTTTCGGTCTTCTGTTTTGGTTTCCCCTCGGCTGATGAACGTTAACCCCCTGACCAGCGAACGCTGTAAAGGATCTGAGGTCCCTGAATTCACTCGCAAGCACCACCACTCCCCATAGGTACTTAGCGGAGCATACAGCGTATTGAGGACACTGTAGAGCTCTGCCTTTGGTATCGGTAACCCTTTTGAGGTGTTTTCCCTTGCCCCAAGATCAGACGGTCGCAACCACTCCACTGGCTTCAGTAACCGCTGCATCCTTCGTTTTCAGAGCCGTTGAGCACCCTGAAGCACCATAGATATGAAGCATCCAAGTTCATGTTACTCCCTGACCCTATTCGCAGTAGATACCTCTCGTCACGAGAAATCTTCAATGTCCTCTTTCCCGAGTCGCAATACCTATAAGAACAGCGACCCCATCCAAAAATCCCTTTTCTCTTCGTCTTTCCTTCTCATCCTTATACTTTTGGCGTTCCTACCTCGCTTAACCTACAAATCAATTCCAATCCACCTCGTCGTCGCCAAGATGTCTCTCGCGATCAAAATTTTCGTGGTTGTCAACTTTGATGAGGAAGAACCAGTACGCGAACAACCCCGCGACACAGGTAAGCGAAAAAAAAGTTTTGGTGTTCCTGCGCAATGCGCTTCGCTTAGATTTTGTTCCAACAATTACGACTCGAGATGATTAATACTGCGCAGGCTTTGGCAATTAATTTGCATCGCAACTCGATGGTGGTGGATGATGTTGGTGGTGGCAATCTTTTTGTAAGTAGGAGGTTTCGTTGGTGGCCACAGTTGAGGCTTACACACTCTGCCGCAGGTGCCCCTGTCTGTCTGCTTCGCTTATGCAACTACCCGCCGCTAACCCATACACAGATCACCTGTGCAACGTTGGTACCTACAATGTTTATCTTTCAGTACCGCCCGAATTGAAGCCAAGGACAGTACTATAATCGTACACGATTTTTATTCATCAACGCTATCTCACCTGCCAACTCGCACCGCTCTGATTGGTCCAAGCCAAAAACACGATCTGAGCTATCTATCTTTGAGCAGCTGCTATATGTTTCGAATGTTCGATGCCTGTGTTCTGTTTATCTTTCAATACGGTTATTGCAGTTTTGGATCTAAATGTCTTTCGAATTATCCTGGTGTGTTTTCCAGAGCTTGACTGTGGATTTAAGATAGTTGATTAGTCACACAGAGACTTTTAATTACGATGGAAATCCAGGAATGAAGGTGCAAAAGTTCAGATATATCATCCTTGGCTTCAATTCCTTCATTCCATCACGATATCTCTTTCTCTCAGGTGTAGCCTCATCTCAAACCCGTCAATAACTCTCGTCCGGCCATGTGACAGTGATTCTGCCCCTCTTATAAATGTAGTCTCTCTGTAAAACTAAATCCCATCGCGTTTTCCCTTAAGAGTAATCGCCGTCCCAATGGTACTTTACCTTGAGAGCTAGCGCTGATTTCCAATCTCCTCTTTTCGTAGTCACAGTACTGTCTCATTGATGGCAATCAAGGACAGCAATGAGCCAGTAATCGGAACTATCCTCACTTTCTAAGAGGGCAGAACAGACTGCACAACACTTTTGATTCAGACATCTACCCCAACAGCGGGAGGCTGTGGAGTCACAGTTGTCCTATCCAGGCTAAAACAAACTGTGATCAAAGCTTATAAGGCTATGTGAGCCTACACGGGCATATATCAAGTATGAGAAGAACAGATGCTGTGGAATTAAAATTGGTATTTCAATAGGGGAAGATGAGAACCACTCCGTCAGTATTTCCCACCTTCCAGACATAGGTCTTTTGAATTGGGCGTGTATCTGAACGTAGTCTTTTGTGGTCAAGACTTTGAGTCTCTCCAGCCGGGAGAGACTCAGAGAGATGTCATCGAGGACGCAGGCTTCAGGAGTGTGTGTGCCAGTGCACGTTGCACGCATTTGTTATATTGATCGAGTAAATCACGACGTAGCCGAAACTTACGGGGAAGGCTAAGTCGCTGCCATTAACAATTTTTCTGACGGCACTTCCATTAATTAGTTGCCTTTCGGCATATCTACTCTTTCCTTGCTCTCCTACCAGCTTCCTTCGTGGCCCCAGACTTTCTCTCAGATCTTCGACACCCCGAATGTATCACTCCTCCGCAATTACAATTGAGCCCATCCTCTCTGCTCTTTCCCTTTCCATTGCAACTCTCCGGAATGCCAAAAGCCTCGCCTCCTTGCACACTGGGCGTCCACCTTACGTGGCCCTTCTTCTTCTTCTCCCCTGTACCTCTCACAATACTATTCAAGATTCTAGTCCCACCGGGACTTAAAACCTCATCCATTTCTCCCACAGGACTTCTATCATGGTACCCCACATGTAAAAGCGTCTGCTCTTCGTCCATCCCCCCACTATACTTCATTCCACTCCCTCGAATTCTACCCTTAGGATCCGGGCTGAGATTATGATTCCGAGCTGCGTTGAGCATGTATGCAGTAGGAGGACGGTTCCGCAAATAAAGAAGGGCGCCCGCTAAGATGGCTAGTGTGAGGAGGAGGATAAAAGCGTCAAGGAAGATGGCTACACGGTAGGAAACTGGGAGGGAGGTTGTGAAGGACCATGGTACCGAGGTGGTTTTTTGAGGTTGTGATTGTGAGGTAGTGGAGGGCGATTGGGAGAGGGTTGTTCGAGGGAGGATCATGGTTGGAGATTGCTAGCTGGCCAGAGAGTCAACATTTAGTCTCCTGAATGGAATGAGCCACGGAAGGGATCCCCGAGCAGGCGCAGAGACAGGCACTTACTGTAGCTGCAGAATTAGACTAGTAGAAATATTAAGACTCTCAAGCTGCAGAAGCCGAGATCGGTAAAAGGAAATAATCGAGCGAGATTGACCTCAATGAAGAGGTCTCGCAGGTGAATGCTGAAAGTGTAGATGGACGGAAGACTTGAGGCAGAACAGAGTTCACCACAACCTCAGCTTGAAAGCCTCTTTGTCTCGACTTCACAGGAAAAGCTTAATTAAAGAGAGTAACTGGTGAATGTCACCAAAAGAACACAAGAAAAACTGTCATATCATGATGGAATTATCTCGAGAGCGTGAGGTTGAAGGACGGTGAGCTGGAGGCGAGGAAAGGAATGTACGGAAGATAAAGGACTGGACCCTGGGCCGAAGTCAATAATCATTTCGCCGTTATGGTTGGTTACCAAGTAAGATCACCGAGGCAGACGGACGAATTGGATGAATGCTGGGATGGCCCAGTGAACAGGGTCGACATGTAAGGTTCTGTTTCGGGATAGCGGGGCCCGAGACATGCATGCTGTTTATGCAGATGTGTCAATTGGGTGCTGATGAACTTGCTGACTTAACATTGAGGCTGAAAGGCTCAGTATCCTTAGGGTTCATATGTCTGAGATGTGGTGATTGGTGTTGGGGGAACAAGCGGGGTGGAGTTGGTTAGATCTTGGGAGATCTTGACGTGCGGTCATGCATTGCACTACAAATTGTACATAAAAGGCTGCTATGCGTGGGGAATAAACTCAAATGATTGATGAGTCCGCCGTCCGTGCCGGCGGATGCTCGTACTTCGTATTAAACTTATGAAGGTGGGTGGAAGGAAAGAGCATGATCGAGAAGGGATATCTTAATTCATTTGTGATCTCGTGGCCAGCAAGCAGCAAATCTAGCTTGATCGATGGGAGAGTCTTCTATAGCATACAATTTTGGTACAACCATCCGCCCATCCTATGTAAGATCGTATTGTACATGAAACTCCGTCCGACCAATTTGTTGTACAACTTCCTCTTACAAGTCCTTCTCCTTCAGTGGCTTTGGCTCCTTGTAGATACGTCCGCCCTTCGTCCTCCTCTCGTTCGTCACAAGTCTGGCATGAACTCCAGCCTCCTTGATCTCAGGGCCATCCTTTCCACCAAGAATCATATCGTAGTGCTTCTTCCTCATCTTCTTGCCTCCTTTGCCAATTTTGCCATTTCGAATGCCCTTCATCTTGCCTTCCTCTTGTCCTCCACGTCCAAGACGAGCTGTTCTGAAAACACGAGTTTTGGCTCCTAGAGCCCAGAGATCCCCCCAGCTAGATTTTCGCGCATCGCGATACGCGGCTCTGCTGAAACTTTTCGGGACAGTCCAGCGTTCTAACTTTCCAGATGGAGTGCAGAGGTCCAGAGTGACGTGACCACGACGTTTGAGACTGGGGAGAATGATACGAGGAAGGTTGTAAGGCTCAAAGTTTGCATCGTTCGCATCTGCACCGTTCTCAATGTCGGATTCTGATACGCCTTCGTAGCCGACAAGGGATTCCAAAGTTGCCTCCTCGCCCTGCAGTTGATTGGGTGATGTCTTCCGGGCATCGACACCTCGACGGACTGCAATGTAGCTAAACTTGGCATCTTCATGATTGCGCCTTCTTACTCCGAGGATGTTCTGAAGATAATCTGGTCGAATGAATCTCTTGGGGAAATGACAAAAGTCTTTGCGTCCAGAGCTGAACCCAGGCACCGGGTACATTGGACACTTGGTGTGATTTGTACATGGTGCAATGATCATGCCTTCTTCCTTCTTGGTGAACCGTGACTTTTCAGAATTTGGGGATTGAATTTCATTCTCAAATGCAGTCTCTCCGGGGGAAGAGATATGCTTATCTAAGAGAAGAGACCTAGCGCCAGCAACGGCCTCAAATCCGCGAGGTAGTCCTTTTTCAATGATGATAAGAACGCCATCCTTGGGGTCAAGAAGAGACCACAGATTTTGTACCAGATTCTTTCGTCGGAAGTCTTCCTTCAGAGGAAACAGCGTGTGAGAGGCAATAATGATATCATAAGATTTTCTAGGCTGATTCACGTTGCCGTCCAAATGTGGTGTTGATGATGGGCCTGGGTGGTATTCTGGTAATCGTGGTAAGAAAGTGGTATCATCTAGAAATCGAGACACTCGGTGGCGCAGGGCATCAGAGCCTGTTAAAACCGAAGTCTTGCCAAGCGGAACCTGGTTGCCATCGACAAGTCCTTCGTCCTTCATAACATCCCACTCGGCCTGTAAAATCTCTCGCCATGCTATGGCTCCCGCACCGGCACCTCCTGCATCCAATATACGTGGTCCACCTTCTCTGGAAATCAAATCACGAATCCATTGGCTTCCAAGCCGTTTCCGAACCTCAACCAGAGTGCTCGTGATAGATGCAAATGTCCCTGGCATCACAGCCGTCAAGTAAGCATCTGCTTCGATTTCACTCATTTTGTATTGCATAGCGTCTAATGCAATGGCCTTCTGCGGGAGCATCTTCTTCGCAGCTGATACAGACGAGGAAAATGGCAGCCCCGGACCACCAAATACCCTTTCCGCAGATTCGGCAATGTGCTTCGAGGTCGTGCGTGCCAGTAATTCAGATATGGGTGCCAAGAATGTCTCCGTGGGAAAGGTGAGGGTTGTAGGTTTTGTGCCGAATCGGCCAGTCATGGTATGAGGATGTGTCCGAACAGAGTCCGAACTGATCCAATCTGCCTCATCTGCTTCATCCTCTTCTTCTTCCATTTCCTCTTCGTCTTCTTCATATTCCTCGTCAATGTCCTCTTCTTCCTCCTCGGCCGGTCGGGCTAACGCAGCATCCATGTCTACCTGCAAACGTGCAATAGCATCGATCTCTCGCTGATTTTTTCCTTGTATCTTGACAGCATTTTCTTCGATCTCTTCGGTGGCCAGTTCCTGCCCTTGGTAGGCTTCGATATACTCTTCTCCTTCTCCATCGTGTTCAAGCTCAGCTGCGAAATCGTCTTGTTCACCCACTCCCTCTTCACCAAGAAGTGCTTCTTCACCACTGGACGCTTCTTCATCGGCCAATGCTGCCTCATCAACCAGTCCTTCTTCGTCGCCCATTGCTTCCTGATCGACCAAGGACTCTTCCTCGACGTAATCCTGCCCATCGTTTAGATACATCTCATCCGACTCCTCGCCATTGGCGCCTTCTTCTGTGACCGAGTAGCCAAATCCTGGATCGAAGTCGACCTCCTCATAGTCGCCCTGATCATTTTGCCTCAACAGCACATTTCGCCCCTTCCCCAGACCGGCCTCCCCTTCTCCTGGCAGATATTCCAAATCTTCCGGTCTCGTCTCTCGTAATGGGGGACCGTATAATCGTTCATAGATCAAATATTCCTCAGCAGATAGATAGTCCTTTGGAAGTGTTTCTCCAAATGTCTGTCTCGCCTGCCTCACCACTGCCTCGATACCTGCTGCACTCTCTGTAGCTTCAATAGGTACCTCTGGTAACTCAGATCTTGGTTCTCGTGCCTTCCTCCTCGTCGTGGAAAATGCTCGCGAGGCATTTGGGCGATATGGTAGGGCTCGAAGTGGTGCTTGAATTCGAGTGCTGTATCGAGCTCGTGCAGCAGTTTTCGGGGCGTAAATCGTGAAACCATTTTCAAAAAGCGACAACAGCTGAGAACGACATGACTGACATGCCCTGGGAATTTTTCGGGCAGACAACATGATTGTCGTGTACTGTTTGGGGAGCTTACAAAAGCTTTAGAAGTTATCTCGATATGCCCGGCCTGGAGCTTGATGTTTCAACCTCAGGCTCAGGCGAGCAGGCCAATTAGATTTGTTCAGATGGTCAGGATCGAGCTTTTTCCTACATCAGATGCGAATTGCCTCACTTACCTCCTGTTGCCTGTTATGTGTTATCAACGGGAATCAGGCGGCTTGAAAGCTTAAGTGAGCTTTCAGATTTGTGTAAACGTGATTCTTAAGAGCTTGTGTCAACTTCTCCGAAATACCATCTCGATAGTCTTGTACCATGCGATCAGAGATGATAGCACTCCCTTTGCACCATACTTTTAACACAGTTGTACCGCAATTGACCTGACGTGCTATTGCGGGCTATTCTCATATCTCATGCCTTATTGTCGAGTCATTTAAATCTGTTCGCTCGCTGGTAGATGTGTAACTTGATAAAGAGAATCAGTTTCGGTTCAATCCCTCTGGAGTAGTCATTCATTATTCACTATTTCGTCTGAGGTCAAACCCCAGTTCACAGCTTCGATACAATCCACACTTCGTTCTACTCCTCTTCTTCTTCTCACAAATTGATGTTCATATGATCTTGATCCGACCCATACCATCAATAGCTTCCCAAGCCTCTTCCTCTGTTTCTCCAAATCTCTTCAGCATCTCTCCTCTCATCCAACCCTGCACCAAACAACTTCCTCCAAACCTATACTTCCCATCTTCATTCTCGTACAACAATACCGGTGAGCTACAGCAACTCAAAATCGCGATCTTCGCACCCTCCTCAACGTAATGTGGAGCAAGTCCCATGAACCCATCTTCAGTAATGATCAAACATCGACCTTTCGTCACAACCACAAACATATCTCTTCCTTTGTTCTTTGTCAGAGCATCTTGTTCCCCATCCCATCCCGGGATACGAGTTCGTAAGTCATCGGTTCCTCCTTCTGCACTACCAGATAGCATGCCCCAGAATCGAGCTTGGAACGTCTGTTCTAAGATTGGAAGAGCTGCGTCTTCATCAGACTGTATTGCGCCTGCTGCCATCTCCATCCAATCATTCCAGATAGGTTGCTCACCCAGAAGTGTCTCGCTGGGATCGTATGGGCCGATAAGTCCAACTGTGTCGAGTATGATACCTGCACATTCAAGAACGGAGCCGTCAAAAGAGAATCTTGGCCTCAAATTAGGCGATCCGGCAGCTTTGTAGATTGGTCCCCCGATATCGTGCATGGCTCGCATCAGAGTGATCGGGACGTATGTTCGACGGACCATACTAGAGACCATTGCTGGTGTACTCCAGTCTGGGCACCAGGATGGTATGATCAACCCATCAGCGACAATTGGCTCTGCTGCACATATGATATCTAGGCTACCGCTCTTCTTTGCAACTGCAACAGCGAACTTCCACCAGGTATCAGCAAGGCTTTTCGTGTAGTCTGGCTTGAAGTCCATTCCTTCCATATCCGTAGCCAGGTTCAGAAGCGCGAAGACTTTGTCTTGCGGTACCGTACTTTGAAAATCTCGACATAATGTAACAACATCGAGGATGCCTGGTGCCGTCTTCGGAATACTATACCACAATTCGCCGTGCAGACCAGAGAACGAATACTGGTTTTCTTCAAGCTCATCTGCTTTGCCTTGTCGTAGATGTCGAAGGTAGAATAGCCGTCGAGCAAAAGACAGCTCGCTGTGAGGAATATCCCTCAGTTCGGGGTCGACAGCATATATCTTTTTCACCAGATCTTTATCCGAATACAAGATATCCAGCAATCGCCAAGTCGCATGATCCAAATTCTTCCACTCCACGACGAATTCTTTCCCACAAGTGACGTACGGTTTCCTAGCAGCAGAGAGCTCCTGGACAACCCAAACACGACGAAAATAAGGACGACATAGAAAGCGATAGAGTGCCGCAAGCCGTTTTGGGAAGTCCTCTCTATCGTTAACGCCCATCCAGCCGTACTCAAAGAAATGGTTGCCAAAAGAGAAGTGCGTAGGCTTCAAATCCATAACCAGTCTCAACGCCATATCACTAATCTCATCAGGCTCTCCAGGCCAGCATGCCACTATATCCGCGTCTTCGTACACCTCGAGGATGCGAGGGATTTGTCTGTTGCGCTCGGATATATTGCTTTGATCGATACAGACCGCGTCGATCCAATATGTCATATAACCGGTTCCGGACTTCCTTGTCGTTCGTAAGAACGTATCTAGATTCTTCCGAATCATGACGCGCTGGCCACTGAGCTCAAGTAACTCTGTTTCTTCTTCATTGCCCCACATGTACGAGACACAAGTAACGCTTGCATCGCTATGCATGGGACTGTATCCCATAAGACCTACGATTGGATCATCATATTCGTTAGCGCTTGAGATGGTAATGATTCTTGTTTCGTTGGCGACATAATCAAGAGGTAGATATGTATGATATGGAAGACTTGCTACGCCTTTGGCATATTCAGCTGCCAGTGCTAAAGGAATTGGGCAATGGATCTTGAAATTCGGATCGCCGAATGATCTATCATTTCGATGTCGTGGTTCATTTGGTGGTACGAGTTTCCCGTCATCCCACATGTTCATGATGACTTCGCTCATGTCAATGACGTTCGAGGCATGTTGGCTCATGGTGTCCATCCAATCCTGGTTCCAGTATTCGGCTTTCTCTTCTGGTACTCGGTGGTTGATGCAAAGGTCTCTGAACCAAAACCTCTTCGATTCAGTCTCATCTCGGAATTCGTTGAGATAGACCCAGATATTGGGAGAAGTTGTCCAGACAGCATCCCCGATAATGAGCAGCGCAGTGTCGAAGGGATTGCCTCGCGTGTTGACCAGTGCTGTGTATGGCTCACAAATTTCGAGAATTTCAGTCGACAATAATATATGTAGAGGGCTGTCTCGTTTCCCATGGTGCGGCTTGAGAACGAGAAATCGCATCTCTTTCGTTTCTAGATTGAGATTAGTGTAGCTGTAGGTTTGAAGTCCGAGATATTCGATTTCTTGGTCGTTGCGACGCCACGGTCGCGTATCCATCTTCTGCACCAATTCGGATGCATGGTCCAAATTGTTGCTGTCACCGTTTCCGTTTTCAGCTTTTTTGGGCGTGTTGATATCGCTTGTGGTATCGACGATGTCCGCCCTCCGGTCAGTTGCATCGGCTAGGCACTCTATTGGATCCATGTTGAGAATGACTGAGATTTTTCGAAATGATGTGGATCAGATACAGACTCCCATTACAGGCGGCAAGTGATATATGTCAACATGACTTACACGCTAATGAGGTTCAGAATCCATGGTTCGCTGATTGGGCTGTGCCGCCTGCACCGCCACTCGACTACCAAAAATACAGCTTTAGTGCTAGCGATTAATGCATCACATATCTGGATCCCCCAGGCAGCAGAACGCAGCCTTGATCATCGTTTCGGACTGAGATTACAAGCTTCTCTCTCTAAGAGGGGTGTGGTCTCGGCTAATGTTAGAACAGGTGGCATCCAGTTGCCTGCTCAGTCTCAGTAGGTAGGCAGAAGCACTACTGATAGGAGTTGATCAAATGTAGTCAAGAGATGAGACTAGCAGTGTCTTGTTCACAAAGGGCAGAAGTCTACATACTAAATGAAGGACTATATCACGTGACGTCACATCTCCAGGATCGTAGCTTGGTGACAAGGAAGCTCGTCAAGATCGAATAACACAGGTCCTATGCTTTTACTTTCTTAACAAAGCGGCTCCTCTCCTCTCATGGCTCTCCATCGATTCGTAGCCTTTAGATCCTCCGGCTTGTTTCCAAACAACCAACCCCATTTCTCCAAGAATCCAGGTGAAAGTTCCCACCCTTCAATACTCCATGGCGGCGACCAAGCAACCATCCCTCGTCTCTTGACCTCATCGTCTGGAAACCCTTCATATAGTCCGCCAATGCAGTCAGCCCAAAGATCATCGTCGTCGAAAGTACCGGCTGCTCGAATAAGTCGGTCTCGTCCGTCAGGAAACGGGAAGCAATCGATCCAATCGGGATGCGGTATTGTTTGCTGGAGAATGGTTGGATGAAGTGATGGAGGGAGGAGAGATGGGTTGTTGGGATAGGGTACGACGTGGATTATTTCTTCGGCGGCGCAATCGAGTGGTGTGTGAAGGATCCCGGATATGAAAGTCCGGTTCACGGCCAGAGCACGTAGGGCATTGTATTGTAGGAGGGTGATGAGATGGTCTGAAGATAGTGGAAAGACTATATTCCGGAGCTGTGCTGTAGGTCTGTTTGGTAGTAGTGGATACTTTGGGTTGTAAAGCTGTTTGTATCGTGATGTTGGAAGGTTGCAGATGGATTGCTGCTCAATGTTCCAGCACCGAACTGAAGCTTCCGTCTTGATCAGTATCCTGTCCGCGGTACAGAATGAATCTGATTTCTTTTCCTGGGATTTGCGCTTTCCTGCGTTGTTGTCAATATCGGGAACGATATGCAAGCTCTCAGCTGGCCGATTTACGGCTGCTTAGCCGCACACTTTATACAGAGCCAAGCCAAAGGAACAAGAGACTCACGATACGCCCTCGTATTGAGTCTAGTCTGTGCCTTCCTGCGAGCTGTAGCATCAGTGGTTCCAGTCCAATCGTCTTCCTGGCTTGTAGCCTATGGAATGTGAGAGGCTGCCTATCTACCTTGTGACTTCAAGATCTACTTCAGAACGCACCTCGGTAAGTTGTGGCATGACCACAAGCTGAACTTGCGCGCCCGGCCATGATGTTGTCGGTAAAGGCCGCTGTGTATCCATCATCATGATGTTGCAGAATATTGATAGGGGTGACGATAAAGCCGATAGCTTAGACTATTTCTGATAGGTTATACAAACCAAGACAGTCGTTTCATGCAGTCTGCTCACATTGACAAGATATCAGTGACATACACGCACGAATCTAGGGCTCGAAGAAATGAAGTATCTGATAGCACGGCTCGAGCATAAGACATCGTGGATGAATGATGTGGCCTGGCTTGATGAGGGCTAGCGTCATGCACTCTGCTCACACCTGCGCCTCATGCAACTGGCTCACTCGCTTAACAACTATTCTCCTACTGGTCCGATAATCAACAATCTTGTATCAATTGATTTGAGACTCAAAATGGCATCTACCCTAGTTCCGAAGCCTACGCCTTGTAGGATGTCCGGCAAGAGAGATGATAATATATATAGACTGTAGCTTCTGTCCTAGATGCTGCTTGTCCATATCCTCCAACATCCTTTCAGTCTACTTTCCAATAAACATATCTTCAACTCCAGTTGAGATCCCTTGATCTATACAATCAATACTGCCTTTTCAATTTCATCATAGCCTCCGAAGTCAACTTCACGTGTGGAGAAATGGCGTTCCATCCCGACTCTCTCCACTCCCTCAAAGAGAAAGTCTTTATAGTGACCGGAGGAAATTCGGGCATGTATGTGCAATCCTCCATCCAGAAGGTCTCCAGCTCTTCATTTTGACAATACGCAGAGGCTACCACACCGTCGGCCACCTGGCCGCCCACGGAGCACACGTCTACCTCTGCACCCGCTCCGTCTCCAAAGGCAACGCCGCAATTTGCTCTCTCGCAACCCTGTACCCGACACATACCCTCAGCATCACCCTCCTCCAAATAGACCTCACATCCCTTTCCTCCGTCGTCGCAGCCGCCAAGCATTTCCTCACTCTCGAAACCTCTCTCCACGGACTCGTCAACAACGCCGGAATAATGGCAACACCCTTCGCCCTAACGCCTGACGGCTATGAAGCGCAATGGCAAACCAATTACCTCTCCCACTGGATCTTCACCTCACATCTTCTTCCCCTGATGCTCAAAACATCCAAACAGCTCCCACCAGGAAGTGTTCGGATAGTGAACGTGTCATCTTCCGGTCATCTCGGCGCCCCGGAAATCGGGATCGACTTCGACGACCTGACGCTCAGAGATGGCGGTATCTGGGCACGTTACGGTCAGAGTAAACTGGCTAACATCCTACACACCAAAACCCTGCATGCTCTCTACGGACCCGGTTCTCAAAGCGCAGAGAATGGCGGAGGTGAGATCTGGACAGCGGCTGTGCATCCGGGGCTGGTCGAGACGAATCTCGCGACTGAGGTTGAGGGTGCGAAAACGGGGTGGTTTGGGTTTGAGAGAGTGGTGAAGGCTTTGGGGTGGTTTGGGATGATGTATAGTGCTGATATGGGGGCGAGGAGTAGTTTGTTTTGTGTGGCTAGTGAGGAGATGAAGAGCGGTCAGAGTGGTGGGTACGTCGAGATTAACGGAAGGTGGGGAGAGCCATGGTGGGAGAGTGGATGTGCAAAGGACGAAGGATTGGCAAGGAGGTTGGAGAATTGGAGTAGGGAGACGGTGGGGAAGGAGGGGTGGTTGAAATAGCTGGTAGGGGAAAGATGTGCTGTTCTTGCTAGTTTGATTGTTTTGGTGATTTGATATTTCGTTTATGTAACCTGTATAGAGAAAGAGAAATGTTGCAAATAAAGAGGAGATTGGTGACATGATGGAAGGCAGGCCGGGATTCACTCAACTACATTTAATGGATAGTGTACTACGTCTCCATTTCAATATACTGGCGCTGACAAAGGTAAGATGTGAGAAGGCGAGTAAAGCTTAAGGTCGTCCTTTCACTCTGCTAATGCCCACATGTGAGTTTGCCTATGTTTTCAGAAAATACCCTCAACAATACTTAATTCAAATAGCTTTTATTCTGTTCAAACCTCACGGTGGAGCTTTTCTGATGGGCTGGCCAATTATGGGCAACTACGAAAAGCGATCTATGCAGAAACCAACTTTTCCAAAGTCCTCAGCAAGCCATTTGGCTCCGCAACACCTTGGTTCGCAATAGCATCAGCCCGCTCCTGCGTATCGGCAACGGAGTATATGCGCAATTCATCCGCATTTCCAGAAGGACGAACATGAGCCACATCGCCATTCTTGAACAGAATCCTGACGCCATCCGTATATAGGATGCGAGAAACTGGCGAGAAGCCTGCTTCAGCTGAGAAGACGGACTCGATGTCTTTGCGGATCTGGTGGAGCTTTTGGGTATGGGAGTCTGTGACGGAGACCGAGGCCTGGTCTGCATCCGAGGCTGTGATGCTGTCGGTGAGGAAGGATACGTCTTGCATGTTCGCGTCGGGTGGAGAGAAGCGAGCGACGATCTTCAGGGCTGTAGGGCGGGGAAAGTTACGAAGGAGAGAGGCGCGGCTGAAGCGTGGTGGGAGAGTGTCGAAGAGAGCGGGGAGAGTAGTCTTGCGGTTGTGTGCTGCGAACAATGCGCAAAGGATAGGGAGGAATGCATCACGTGTGGGCAATGCAGTCAGAACATTACCATTCCTTGTGATATCTGAGCCTGTGAGGAATCCACCATTTGCTTCCCAGCCGCAGACGTTGGGAATCCCTTTGGCGATCGCCTTCTCCATGCCGGAGATCACGTACGGACTGCCAATCTTCGTCTTGGGCTCGGTGACAGCGGCGAGTGGTCCTCGATCGATGGCGTCGTTGGTGCTGATGGGGACCACGGCGGCGCCGACTTCTAGGAACTCAGCGACGACCATGCCGAGAAGATCACCACCGAAGAAGCGGAGGACGTCTGATTCGGGTGCGAGAATCAATGGACGATCACTGTCACCGTCGGTTGAGATGACAGCGTTGAAGCCCTTGCCAGCATCATCGTATAGCTTCTGGACAACATCGAGTTGAGCTTGATCAATGGCTTCAGTATCGATAGGCACGAAAGTGTCACTGCGGCCAGCAGCTTTGACTGTTGCGCCAAGAGCCTCGAAGATCTCGATCAGAAGATCACGACCAACAGCGGAGTGCTGGTAAGCCAGAAGCTTGATTCCATTTAGACTTTCGCCTTTGAAAAAGTCCACATAACGCTTAATGTAAGCTGCTCTACCTTCGGGGATAGCAGGCAGGACATCTTGTGAGACATTGCGGAATACACCCTGTTCGTCGAAGAGAGACTCAGAGTATGCTTGGTTGAGAAGTTTCTCACGAGTGATAGCCACTCTATCATTGATAGGTTGCTCATCTCTCTTCATCAGCTCGCCTTTCGAGGTATTCAACTTGTACCCGTTGCGGCTAAAAGGGATATGGCTTCCGGTGACCATAATGCTACCCTTTCCATGGGTGATAGCCCAGTAAGTCAAAGCTGGAGTGGGAATATCGCCCAAGTTGATCGGCTTCATTCCCTTGTCCTTCAGAGCTTGGGTGACTGCTTGACACAGGCCACCACGGCCATTCTCGACCAATTTGGTAGAGCTGGGACGCAGATCGTGGGCAAAGAAAAATTCATCTCCACTTTTGATTCCTCCCTCGGAAATGGGGAGTGACTGCAAGTACTCGATTTCGGCGACAACGTTGGTGTAAATTTCGAGTTGAGTCAGGTCAACGACTTCACCACGGCGGCCACTGGTTCCGAATTTGAGGACCACGGGCTTATAGGCGAGGTGAGCCGCAAGAGAGTCTGTTTGAGCAGGCATTTTTGGACGAGGCTGACAAAAAGTGTCAGCGTCTTAGTATTTACTCTTTGGAAGATTTTCAGGTACCTGTTACGTCTGACTGAATTCGAATGAGTTGCAGATAGTCTCAAGTTAGAGAAAAGGACACCAATGTAGTCGAGGTTTGGTTCACCGACAGTAAACGAGCGACAAGCGGACATATGACGCTTGTCCTATTTGGGAATGGGGTTAATCAACGCCCTCATCTATCTCCTCGAAGTGTGTTTTGGAGAACTTGATAGTAGACAGGTATTCCAAGTATAAAAGAAGAATTTGGTGAAGCTTTTACCAGATTTTGATATTTATATCTTTGTGATCATTCCACCATTTCCGTCAGTTTTGCTTTCCAATCAACAATTCTCAACGAAGTAATAATAAGTGCAAAGCATGAAACAATAATCCGAAACGATAGTTGGGATATTATTATGACCGTTATGATGATTAACATAGTTCGTAGCCTGCTTACTGACGGTGAAAATAGACGACCTGATGGTAAATCTTACCCGCAGATTTTTTTTTGAAGTAGATGGGGATTTAATATTGCATTACACATCCGTAAGATCCAGAAACCTCGTTACTGTTAGTATACACACAAGCAGCTGTATCAACATTGTAAAGTGCCCACATCGCTCATAATGTGACATTATTATCACTTTCACGTTAGCAACACAACGACATATATATTACAACGCAAAATGTGGGAACATGAGAACCAGACTCCACGCTCTGCCACGTAATTTATGTCCCTATCCCAGCGCTTCTTCCACATTCCTCATTCCTCGTTCCTCGTTCCTCATCACTCGGGTATCATATCCTTGATTCTTTCCGCGAATCTACTTCGCCTTCTTTGCTTCTGCCTCCTCGTTCCATGGGTGCTTGATCGTGAGACACCAGATGTCCAGGTAATCGCAGATAGTGACGATGACATCAACCTGTTACAATTAGTCCAAGTGAACACTTTGATGAGTGATTTGCTTACCACAAAGCTGCCATAAATACCAATAGCCATTCCCAACATGCAGAATACGTAGGCAACCTGGTACCCACCACTTCCAAGAGCACTTGGCCATCCGACACCAATCGTGCTACGGAGGAAGGGTCCCAGAGAGTCGAAAACTCCATATGCAATTGGCAAGACCAACACGTTGTAGTAAGGGAAGTCGAGCAGAACGAGATGAGCGGTGATCATCTGGCCAACGGAGTAGGCATTGACGAGACCTGCGAATACGACGAATGGAACTAGATGATTATGTAGGATTTCAGGGTTGAGCCAGAGATAGGCCGGGATCAGAGTCCAGGTTACGAAGAAGGGCACGAGTCCGAGAAGAGCACCTCGAGACCTGTCACCTCGTTCGCGGCGGACTTTGATGACGTTCAAGGATCTGGAAATCAGTCTCTGCAGGTGTGTGAGGTTGGTGGTAACTTACGATTGAATGGTGTTCAGGACGAGAATACTGCCACCCTGCACCATTAACCACTCGTTGAAGGCAAGCTGGTAAATGAAGTCGGGGATAAATGCGTAGTTGGGTATGCCAATAGTTTCGAACATGGATTGTTGCCAATAGCTTGCGCCTCCCTTGATGGCTGTCCATGCGTATACCAACACCATGATGGTGATTCCTTCGACGGGGCCAGAGATCAAGCCGAGTGTGAGGGTCTTCGTGTGGTATTCGTCCCATGTTTGTACGTAGAAGGTCAGAAGAGCTGGACGCTATTAGCAGAGTACTCAAGGTGTGGCAGAGATTTTGTTACCTCCGAACAAAGTCATGACAGTCTTCCATCCCATTCCCATGTTCTGCGAGGCTGCGAAGATAAGGACTTCCAGGGAGGTATTGACAGCATCAACGCCATGGTCGAAGAGTTCTCCAAGAGGTCCACTCTGATGAGTTCGTCGTCTGCCAACAATCAGTCAGCATCTTCCAACAGTATCTGCGGAGTGCTACTCACGCTTGGGATCCATCAACAGCATCGAAAGTCTGGTAGAGGAAAAGGCCCACAGCCCAACTGGCGTACACCCAAGGCGGACAGTCCTGGTCCAGAGTTGGGTTGTACCACAGCAAAGTCAAGATGTTCATGATCACGAAGCTGAAACCACTTAGGGTGATCATATTCGGGGCCATCCACATGGGAAAGCATTTAATCACGACATTAGTGTAGAACGGCTTCAACACGTATCGCGACAAGAGGGAGTGGTCGACGCCTGAGTATTTGTACTGCTTCAGGTTGGGCAGCTTATCTTGTCGCACGTAAACCATGATGGTGGTTTAAAATGTGCGAGAGGGACTTGAGAGATCGAGGTCGAGTTGTGGTGTTGATGTTGGGTCGAGGTCGAGGACAGAGGAACAGGTACCGGGACATGCCACATGCCATTCTTCACTCACTAACTTTCATGCACCAGAAATTGTTGGACGGGGACAGACGCGACGCCAAGACCACAACGTCATTCATCCGGAAGACCAGGCCAGGATGCGGCATCGCTTATGGAAGGGCTCGGATAGACATTTCGCTGTTTGTTGTTTACTTCGTAGAAGTCGACTTGATGGAAGCATAAGGTAAAGTGTTCAGTACAATCACTTCACATGCTTCCGTGCTAGTGCTCTTCTCCTAGATAATATCCATTGGAGACTAGGCCACTTTTCTTGGACTCAAAGTACATTACCATCAGATTGGTCACCTCGGTAAGATCATCACACAGTTACCTTATTCATATAACTTTAGATTATTCCCTTCTAGTTCTTTGGATGAATTTTCCAACGAGATACGGAGTCACATTGTACTGCCAATTCTCTCTTCATCGGAGGGAATCTGCATGCCCCTAATGTCAGCGGCGGCTTCTGCATAGTCCCTTACTCCTGTATAGCTGCAAATCTCACCTCAGCTCACAACACCTGCTTCATTTGCCCCCTGCCTTCCTCTTCCTATGTCCTAACTTCCACCATTGTCTCTAAATTACATGGAAAAACTCACATAGATAAACCTTCATAACCCCCAGCATTCCCCAATTTCTCTCTCCTTCTTTCTTCTTCTCTTCTCTTCAAACCTTCAAACAACCCGCGCCAGCCCACCGAACCTCTTCAGAACAGCTCTCAATCACTCAATTGCCACAATCAGCATCACAGAACTATATCACTCAGTACTATAAGGTCCCTCAGCTGTACTAAGCAACCCAGTTCCGCGATGGGAGCTAGTCTTGGATGACAAGGGCTTGCCGCCTGCTTCTCCGAGCTTGACACCACATGTGGCACATAATGTTCTATCGAGATCCGCCTTTGATTTTCATCACCTGTATGAACGTTCGTGGTGCTGCTTCTTATCTACTTGATCAGAGCCGAACCTCTGACTCTTGTTGGGGGGGAGACCGGTGTAGTGGTGAGGTGGACGGTGATGATGGGTACGATGTTCTGTCTCAGACGAAGTTGATGATTTAAACATCTGGTGTTTGTGTTCGTACTTATTTTTGTATAGTACTCAGATTTTAGTCTGGTCCTTGAATGCTACTCGAACAATCGTTTGCCCAAACTCTCTTCCAATCTGCTCTGCATTCCTTGCCTCAAAACTTCAATACACTCGTTCCGAAAAGGCGTCACACAGGGTCGGGTCATTACTGCACAGCAGTAACAAAGAATCAAGAGCTCTGGGGATTGAATACGGAGGTATGTACGTGAGCTTCAAAGCTAAGCAAGCAGAGCTCTCAACTATGGCATGCTTCAAGTCCTGAGCTGTAGATGTTAGATAACAACATTTTTCTGTGACACGCTCCAGACTCCAAGCCAAAATGCTAATAATGAACAGCGGCCCCCTGAAACCATGCCATGATCTCAGATCCTCTAACACCAAATCAATCCATATCGTTACATTTTTATACACTTTCTTCGCCCTAAAATTGGCACTGCTACTGTCCCTTCTCGAGATCCTTCACAGGATCCTCACTCCTCGGCCGGTCTGCATCTCCGCCCGTCGTCTCGGGAGTCTTCTCTAGCTTCCCTTCCATATTATTGCTGCCTCCCTGTGAGGATGTTTCGGCATCAGTCCTGTCACTGGAATTGGTACTGGAAGCTGCCGAGCTTCGACGCTCTTCGTTACTGTGACTTCCCTCATTAGGGCCTGGAGTTGGTGCGAACTTTGACCTCTCGCGGATTGGTCCTCCATACTTGTAGAAGATAAATGGGATCGGCATGAGAAGAACGGCAACGCCTCCGATCAAACTTCCTCCTCCACCAACTCCCAAAGCTTTAAACATTTGCTGTGTGAACAGCGGTGCCGCTGCACCAGCAGCTGAACGGCAGACGGTATTGGCTGCAAGAGCACTTGCAGCATACATCAAATAAGTATCTGTCAAATAGTTGAGGTATGCAACAAAAACGAGCAGGATCGACGTTCCGAGGAGTGCTCCACCAATTGTTGGCACAATCCACTTTTAAGAGTCAGTATTACAAGCTGGTCCAGGAAATTCAGGAACTTACGTGCACGGAGTTGTAGTTACCAGACCACGCAAACCAGAACATGGTGATGGGAAACATGACACCTCCAACCATTGCAATTAGCAAGCGATCTTCTGGAACACTTTTGTGGCCTGCCTCAATCTTCTTTCGATCATGAGCGGACTGAGCGAAAATGATCGCGCCGCCGATAGCAGCACCAATAGCAGTTCCAATCAGAGGTAGTTCGCCGACCCCAGAATTCCAGCCACGCTTCTGCTGAAACACAATCGGATAGATTGTGAACAGCATGTAGAGTAATGCGTATACGACTGACAGATAGATGGCTACTGCGAAAGAAATCGGATCGATAAGAATTTTCCAGGGTCTCGTGAGTGCTACTTTGTAGATGGCGATGAGCGATCGATCGGTCACTTCGATGGGAGCTTTGATGTCCTCGTAGCCAGGAACCTTCAGCTTTCGGAGTCGTCGAGCTTTGTTCAGCAACACAATCGGGCCCAGCGTTTCTGGAATCGTGAACATGAGCACTTCCGTGATGCCAGCCAACCAGAGCATAACATAGAATATCCACCTCCAATCCTCCTTCAGCTGGAGGAAACCACCTATGACCGGACCTAAAGCTGGACCGATGAAGGTCATCATGGAGAACAGCGCCATGGCATTTCCTCTTTCAACTGGCCCCCAGATATCTGCCAAAACACCAGGCGCATTGGAAAGTGGAGCACTAGCCATGGTTCCAGTAATGAATCGTCCGATCAGCAAAGCCGCGAAGTTATTCGCAAAGGCGCAGAGGAAGTTGAAAACGAGGTAAAGCGTGAAAGAGATGTAGAAGATCCATCTTCGGCCGTAGAATTCGGACAGTGGTGCCCAAAAAAGCGGACCAAAGCAATACCCAAGCAGGAAGAGAGTTATAACCAAGCCAGCTGCTACCCTCGACACCTGGAAGTGCTCTGCTATACCGACCAGTGTTCCCGATGGACCCGAAGAAGCGAACGTGGCATTCACGACGAGAAGGACAGAAACGACCGTGACATACCATCTCCTGCCTGTCGACCAATTTTTGGGATTCTCAATATCCCCTGGGCTGAAATCAAGGAGTCCATCTTCATTCTTGTGTACTTGTGGTGATTTCTCTAGGCCATCAGATCGATACGGCTTTGCAGTTGGCCGCGAAAGGAATCTTTCTATGCGATCCTGAAAAAGTCAGTTCTAATATTCAAAGAATTGCGTTTGCCAGCATCGACTTTGCATTCAAATTATGCTGCGTTTTGCCGATTTCGATAGGTAGAAAGTCCGGGGTAGCCCTTGCGTGGACGATGACGCGTTGAAAGCTTGAACAAACTTACCATCTGGACGAATATTTCTCCTCGACAACACGCTCAACTTTAGGTTCAGCCAACAAGAACAAAAATAAAGCCTCGCTTACAGTATTTTGCGACGGTGAAGATTCAAATACAAACAAGACGTAAAGAGGGGGAAGCAAGGGAGTCTTAACTCAACGGCTTCGCGCTCGCGACTCCTCAAAATGTTGACCACTCGATCCACACTAGGTAGATTCTTGGGAGATCCGTGACGGCATCATACCCGAATGAGTTCAACCCCGTAAGGTATTAAATCTGCTACCCCATAAAGGTGAGGCTTGTATTTCAAGCTCTGATTTGTATTTGTTGATTGGTTAATTCCGAGTGTTTGGACGTTTGGGGGGGGACCGGGTAAACGGCAGGGCGCGGGGAGGCGTTGCCTACCCATAGT
>JACBAH010007727.1:0-63587 GCA_014282315.1 Neospermospora avenae | reverse complement strand
TACCAAAACCCAATGACCGAAGTTTGGCCGAGCTGTGACAGTTTTGCTTGCCTGTGACATTCGCTTTCCCCGACAGTAAGCGAGCCCCGAGCGAAACTGGAGGTGGGCCGGCTAGTAGACGCTCAAATCCTAGAAATCAGTAAAGCCCCATGTTAAATTGAGGAGTCAAGGATAAGTTCATCTGGTCTTGACTCTCCGGCTACCTTCGCTCTCAATGTCTTGCATGAATCACAGGTTCCTTTGTTCCAATTTCATGAGATCTGAAAATTCTAGGTGGTCGAAAGGTGCCGCATCGTCCCACGCGTACCGACGACGATCTCCTTGAAAACCCGCTGAAAAAGGCGCAACAGATTCGAGGGAGGGAGGATCCACTACGATTGTGGGGTAGAAACCTTGGATACCTTATGTACTGACATCCCGCGAGTAGCGAGCAACACAAAGCTTTGAGACATCGCTTCCTTCTGCAATAGATTCAAGGATGATAATCGGTCCTTCCTGTCTATTGGAAGAATCTATGCAGGAGGTTGGGAAGTAGAAGGCCCGAATGCTGCAGATGTATGAATAGTGACTATCGAAGTTTTGTGCATAATAAAGCAGCTTCCTTATACGGAATAACTACTGTTCATCACTTAGCTCAAAGGGTAAATGTTGTTGAAATAACAAGTGATGCATTGCTAGCGATTTCTATGGATACACACATACAGGTTTCCTGGCTATCAAAAGGCGCCAAGAAAGGTTCAGGCAAGGTCCGATCGAATCAGATCATACGCGTAGAGAACGAAAGAACAGCCGTGATCATGCGAGACTTCCGTCCATTCCTCCTTACTTCATGCAACGCATCTCTAATCATCGCATCCATGCCCGCCCGATAAGCCCATAATCCCTATGCATACCATTGGTTCTCATAAATAGTTCCAGCTCGACACAAAAAGAGCCGAATTAAACGCTCATATCTTTTAGGCTCGAACGCCTCGCAATGGGGAGACAAATAGACTGTGTTTCCGAGTCAATGAATGATGAGAAGAAAAAGATCAAAAAAGAAATGAAAGTGTTGTAATTGATCGCACAAAGCTTTTCATCCTCGAAGGATGATGGCGCGGTCCTTGTAGCGAAAATGAGAGCATTCCAGCGTCTCAGAAGCACCCTTGAGGCCATGTGGTTTGTTGGTTGTCCAAGTGTGAGTGGATATGATTTGACCAGAATGTCAAGTAGACTCCTTAAACAAAAGGCTACGAGAGCTATGGTTTTGGATAGCTTGAGGAGCGGTATGTCGGTCGAAATGACGAGGTATGATGGTTGTTCAAGCGGCGGAAGCAAGGCTGTGTCCACTGGTCTCCATAACGCGATTTGTGAGTAGAACAATGCCTTGCAGGCGCTTGAGGATAGGGTCGGTGCCCATGCTCTGGCTAATGTGCATGAACAGATGCTCAAGGCGCGAAACGTAGATACCCATGATCTTAGGGATGAGTTCAAGAACTTGATTATCCTAAAGATGATTAGCAATGAACATATGATAGCAAGGAGTTGAGCTTACAAGACTGCCGGAGGAGACTAAGGCCTGGAAAGCCAAGATAACTACCTCTAACCAGGTGCATCGCTGTGGTAGAAGACCATCGGTAAGCTCCATACTGATTGTAGCACCGAGGGACAGAAGCAACAGTGGGCTCAAATCCTGGACAAAGTCTGGATTGAATTTGACGAAGTATCTTCGGAAGAACTTCTGCTCCTGTTGAGTCTGCAGCCATTGAATGACAGCGAACTCGTATTGGCCAGCGGCCATTGCTGTCTCGATTTTGACAAGCATAAGATCGTACTCCTTCTCAAGCTGTGTCTTCTCAACCACTGGTTCCTGAGCAGTAGAAGCCCTAGAAACTGATGCTCGTGTAGTACCGACACTTCCCTCGCTTCGTTGGCTTGCACTATGTTGGCTAGCTCCTTGTTGGCTTGAAGACTGAGCAGCAAGCTGACGTCGATCATCTGCAGCTTGTTCCTGGACCTTCAGGAACTGGGCCTGGAAGTGAGTTTGTGCCTCGGCCATCGAAGAGATGGTGTGAGTCAGTCCCGTAACAAGTTGTGTCAGCTGCTCAATCTTGATGGTATCTGCACGTCGCTGAAGCTCGATTGTGTTGAGTTGCTCTGCTGTCTGGCGATGAATCTCGGTTGCGATTCGCTGTGTGGATTGAGCCACGAGGTTGTGGAATGATGGAGTCACAACATTCTGGACGAGGACAGCGAAGTGCTCCTCAACACGGAACGCAACACTCTTGGCGAGAGACTCCGACATAAGCTTCAAAAGTTGAGGCTGTTGCAGAGCTCTTCCAACGACCTCCGGTAGACTCTTTTGGAGTTCCTTGGGCAAGTTCTGGCTCAAGTGAGTGCTGAGGGCAGATCCGAGTTGCTCCTTGACAGCCTTCTGGCAGACCTCAATCACAGACGGGATAACTGATTGCTTGAAACCATCGCTAACCTTGCTAGCGAGAGTCGTTTCCATATTATCTGTAAGAGTGCTTGAAACGAGACGCAGCATGGCATCCTGCTTTGCTTCTGCAACAGCAGCCTGGGTGCGTCTATCGTCCTTAAGCTCATTGTGAAGAGAGCTCAGGGAGTCGTTGAAAGCCTTCTTGACTTCAGCTGAGAGGCGAGTCTCGATATTCTTGAGAGATGCCTCGCTGAAATCTTGAGAAGCACTGGTAGTACCACTTGCCTCAGCAGGAGCAGTACTAGCAGTTGACTTAAACAGATTACCGTTCCTAACATGCGAGGAAGGATCAAGGACAATCGGCTTGGAGGACTGGCCGCTGGGACCAAGATCAGCTGAAGATTCGGCTGTAGCCTTTCTTCTCTTCTTTCGCTCTGCCTTCTCGGAGATGGCAGGGGCGGAACCACTATTTGCACCATGATCCTTCTTCTCGGACTTGCCGTCGCCCCTTGGAGCAGAGGCCGAAGACTCGCCTTGCTGGGCCTTCTTTGGTGTATCCTTGATCGGAGTTTCCTTTGGCGTAGCACGTGGAGCCGGACGACTTGTGAGCGAGTAGGAAGAAGCAGGAGCCTCGACAGCTTCAGGAGTAGCCGCTGGTGCGATGTCCTTGAGAGTCTCGAGTGAGATGACACCTGTTGGTAGGGCCTCTACTGGGTGCATAACCTTGTTGTCAGAAGTCCATCCAAGATCTGCCTGCTTGATGTTGAGACAAGTGACACCCTTTGAGTGCATGGCATACAACTCAAACAAGGTCGAGGGCTCGCTACCATTGATTGCAGAATTTGGTGTCTGCAGGATGTCAAGGCTTCGAAGTGAGCCCTTGTTAGCAAAAGAGTACTCCCGCATGCCACTGATAACCGCAGTAGACTCCGGCTTGGGGATAGAGGGGTCACTGGAAACGAGCTTCTCAATGTATTCGGCCTGTGTAATAGTCTTTGGTAGATTGTACTTCGGGGCAGACAGATGGAGGAAGTAGATGGAGTTTCTGGTGGGGTGACCAACAACGATCATTCCAGTCGCTGCATGGTACAGGACACTGCAGACAGCATCCGATTCCTTGCTGTGAGGGAGGTGGATCTCCTGCACAGGCTTTCCGAGAGCAAGATCCCATAATTGGAGGATGTGATTTTGCTTCATTCCAACGATCAAGTATCTCAATGCACCGCCTCGCTGGTAAGGGCGAAGCTTATCGACGAAAAGGACAGAAGTAGGCCATGACTTTTCGCTTGCTGGAGTAGTTGTGAAGGTGATCAATGGCTCCTTGATCTCGATCTGTTGATTGCGAGATGAATGGCTGGCGATATCGGCAGAGGTGAGGCTACGAACGTCCCAGAACTTGACTCTTCCTGCTTTATCGAGAGACACAATGATGGTGTCATCTTCACTGAACGTGAAATCCTTACCAGCCTTTCCAGTATTGACCTTCAATGAATGCTTGCTCAAATACTTGTCTGTGTCAACAATGCGATCCTTTCCATTTTTCAGGAGAGACTGCTTGGTGATAACAGACGGCCAGATGACGTGAATAAACTTTCCGCGACCAACAGCAAAGAAGTCAGGATGTCCTGAACTCTTTCGGGCTCTGGTCTTGAGCACCCCACCGGGAGATTCGGTATCGGAAGACTGAATAGGAGGAAGGGCGAAGCCATAGATTTCAATATTGCTCTCCTCGAGGTGATCTCCTTCACCGTCCTTGACAAGTGCCCAGTAAACTGTGCCGCTAATGCCAGTGCCGATGATAGCTTCCTTCTGCTCGACCGAAGATGCGGATGTCACAACACTGAAAATGCGATCGTGAGTCTCAGTGAAGAGTCTGGCGTCCTTGCCATCATCCTGTCTGATGATTCGAATTCCTCCGTTCTTAGACATGCCGTAGACGATGAAGTTGTTTGAAGCAGTGACAAGAGTTCGGTCAATCTGATCAAACTCCTTCTTGAGACGAGCAATATCCATGACAGCCTCATCACGGAAAATTGGTCGCGTCTCCTCTGACTCCTTGATGGTGATCAAAGACCATGGCTTCATTGGGAAGTTAAACACTTTAACGATGTTCTCCTCCTCCTTGCTTGGACTCTCTTCAGCATCTGCACTCTCCCAGCTGTCAGCAATGTGTCCATGAGCAGCCTCATCGATAAGCTCTTTGACTTCTTCAGCCACGGGTGTTGGCAGGCTATCTAGAGCGCCACTATTCTCGGCCTTTTCCAGCTCCTCCTTGATAGCAGCTGCAGCATGTTGTGCAGAAACCTCAAACTCCTTCTCGGTTGATGCTGCAAGTAGATCTCTGAGATCCTTTTCAATTGCCGCGTGGCTCTCGGCAGTCTCAGCGCGAGAGATGGCTTCTTGAACCTGCTTATCTGCCTGGCTACCTACTTCACTAAGGGCGGCATGTACGCTCTCCTTGTTATCAGGAGCACCAATACCGATCAAAGCTTCAACTTGAGTGCGTCCGTCTGGAAGCGGGGTAGGAGGAGCAGATGAGGCTTGAGAAGAAGTAACGGCCTTTCGCTTGGTGTGAGGTGATTCCGACTTTCGCTTGGTCTCTGCAGGCTCTTGGCGCTTCAAAATCTGAATCTTGGGGCTTGCCGTACTAGAAGGACCTACCGACTCCATCTTGGGTGTGCGATTTCGTGGAGAAGATGCACTTAGCTGCTCGAATGGATTGACATATGTGAAAAGACCTTGTGCCTTTGGAGTATGCTCTGGACGAGTATTCTCCTTCACGAATGACGGCAAGCCTTCGGTAGCGGCAGAACCCATCATACTGTTTTGAAGATTTGCAGTCTCATAGTCCTCAGCAAGCTCATCATCATCCTCTCCAGAGGTAGCCTTGCTCGGAGGAGTCAGGACCTTGGCTGGCTTCATTTGTGGGGTGACGCCGGACTGGGCAGGCTTTGGCTGATTGAGGAGCGAAAGGAGATATGCTTGGGTATCTGCAGATGGTGATGCAGGGCTGAATGTGGATTGGTGTGGCTGCAAAGAAGGTGTGAACTGTGGGCTTGCATGCTGAACAGGTCTGGGTTGAGCAGAACCCATCAAAGCTGCGAGCAAGTCAGAACCACCACGGCCATGGCTCGAGGCGCTGGCCGGAGGTTGAAATTCAGGACTGGCATATGCCGAAGAGCTCTGGCGCGATGGAGGAAGTGGCGGGCCGATTGGAGCTGGCTGGCTCGAAGAAGATCCACCAGAAGCCCCGCTGAACTTCAGCAGGTTGAGGAGGCTCGAGGTACGGTCGGCGTTGGAAGGCGTACCGGCGGCAGCAGGAACACGCTGGTGGGGAGTATCGGCTGGGCTGATGACCGCAGAGGCATGATGAGGATGATGACCGCCGACAGGAGGAGTTGGGAGAGGTGAAGAGACCGAAGGTTGTTCGTAGCCATGTTGTTGTTGAGCTGGCCCTGGCTGGCCGTGGCCGAAGTAGTTACCGTTATCGTTGCCGTAATAGCTATAGCTAGGTTCCAATTGCGGTTGAGCTGGTTGAAGAGGTCTACTGCTCTGCGGGTTTGCAAATCGCAGCGACGCCAGAAGAGCATCCAAGCCAGGACCGTCACCCGCGCCCGCAGGATATCCAGACATGGCGGGCGAAAAGTGAGCGCACCGTAAAGGCGCAAATAGAAGATCTAGATCCGATCAAAATCGGGCGAAAAGTGCGTTGATGAGAAGAGAAGAGAAGAGAAGAGAAGAGAAGGTGGGTCTTTGTTGGAACAGAACCGATTGAAAGAGACAGGCAGATCTCGCAGATAAGCAAAAGATGCTGTCGATTGATATGATACCAAGGCCGTCAGTCAGTTGTGTGTTGTGTCGTAAGGAAGAGAGAGAGGTTGAGGTGGAGGTGGAGATGGAGAGCGAGGCAAAAGAGCGGCAGAGAGTAGAGCTGAGCAGAGAGAGAGCTTCACCATCATATCATACCTTCATACCTTATCGAGCTTAGACCATTCTGCGTAAGGCTAGGGTGGAAGTGGACCGTGCCCCCGACGTTGATTGGCTCAAATTGCACTGGCGGCGACGATGAGACGATGAGATCGGTGCAGCTGGCGACGACGATGATGATCGAGTTTACTTACCTACCCACGTATGTATCCCTTACTTTCCTAGGTACCTTAAGTAGGCAGTACTTTGTGCTTGTATTACCGTAGCGCATGGTTCATTGCTGCCACGAGACTTCCATAATTGGTCGCACAATTAACTCACGTGAAGAATTCATGATCGGAGTCTGACAGGTCGTGCTCGTGCTTGTGCTCGTGCTCGTGCTCGTGTTCCCTCGCGTCCCCCATTGCTTCGGGCAATCGGCGTTAAGGCCGGGCTGTGCAGTTCCTGTTCCTGTTCCTGGACATCGAGCCTTGTCTCAGTTCGCTTCAGCTGGACCGCAACTCAAGCCCTGTACTTTCGTGCCTACCTAGGTACCGTCTTCCGATGACAACATAATACCCAGGCTGGAAGGAACATCACGCCAGTGCGCCCAACGAGACAGAGAAGAAAGATGTTTTGCTTGAGAAGGTAAATATATGTCTGTCGCTTTGCCTACGGGGTAAACACAATCCTTTTCTTTGCCCCCGCTAATAAGCTCTTCTCTTCTAGTTGGCTTCCTCTCCTCTTCATACCGACGAATGCCTCCCCGATCTTCATCTTCCTCTTCTTCGTCTGCACATACTTCCTCAACCGGCCATGCGTCTACTGCTCCTTTCTCCTGCTCGTCCTCTTCGCTTCGTCCTGCCACTGGTCCGATCACTGCTTCTTCGACTTCAGCAGTAACTGGTTCGAGCCCCGGCAGTCATCCGCTCTATCCGCCGAGATGCTCAATTCCTCCCTCTCAAACCAGACCATGGATCAGCTGTCGATGTACGTTGGAGCGTTCAATAGCACTGCGGTAGCGCTGGCGGGGACGGCCTTGGAGGAGGCAAAGCGCCAGCTGGCGTTAAGGACAGAATGGACTGGTGTTGGAGTTGAATGGCTGAGGAGTCTTCTGGGGAGGAGGGAATGGAGATTACCATGCGTGGATGTATATGTGAGGTTGTGAGGATGCTTTGGGATGATGATGAGAAAAGATATTATGGGTTACGAAACTGGTCGTTCCGAGGGCGTTACACATTGGGCAGGGAGAGAGGCTTGCATAAAGGCTAGGCTGGGTGGTTTGAAAGTCATTTCATCTGGGTTACTGTTTGCATAAGCGGCGCTTTACAAATCGAATAGCTTGGGGAAACCTTGGTGGGAACAGGTTATTAGAACATTAATCTTAGAACTCTTCATGGCGCTCTTGTCCCACACCCCCAATTTGGACAAATTCATCTGCGGCGAACGGGAAAGGGACAGCCACATCTGGTCCAACTTATGCTGGTGTCACGAAAGTATCTCAGAACATGCCCCGCAGGTATCTGTCAAAGATAGATAGCTATTTGATGACATTAACAGTTTGCAGTGATTATCTACTATGGACTCCCAAGCCGCCTCCCCTGAGAGGCTGAGACGAATCTCCCCAGCCTCGACCGCATCCTTAAAGATGTCTCTATATCCAGGGCCGAATTTCATGGCTTTTCTGCTGATCAAACCTGCCTTGCAAAGTTACGTTGTCCTTCTCGATGGGATCTTACTCGTAAATTGACTATAAGTTCTTCTGCCTAGTACAACCAACAAGGTGCTTCCATGGCTCGATATCTCCTAGCTATGGTAGACAAAGATCTGTGACTCAGTCCAAATAATCGCACTAAGAACATTTTCACCAACAGCATATTTCTGGCCCGAATCAGGGAGATTCTAAGAAGAGCCCACGAACCGTAGCCAGCGTACCGTACCAAGAGCGGATGCAAGTTTAATTCCAAAGCCCAACCCAAGCCAACTCAGCTGACTTGTGTACGGAGGCTCAGAACATTCTTTCCACTTACGCCCGTATGACGAGGCCAGACGAATTCGTCTCGGGGAAGCCGATTTGGAAGCATCGAAGTGAACCTACCGTTGAATATTCTAATATCATCACAAAGGTAGGGTGACGTTGAAGTGCGGACGGACCTCGGGCAATATCCTGGCATACTTTCGTGACTTGAACAATGAAGTTCTTACCTCGGAATATACCTAGCTTTACGCTCGACGAAGAGGATCTTGCCCTGCCTCGTGCTAAAGCAAGGTGTCCCGGGATTCCGCTATCCTTGGTAGGGTCGGGCAGCTCATTGTTCTCCTTAGGATGTGTTATCGCGGAATGCTAAGGCCCGTCTCCTTACACAGTCTATATCTGGGTATCTATCACGCTCACTGAAGTTCAACTGAAAGCTTCGATCTTAAAGCTCATTAAATGTCACCACCTCATTTTCCTCACATTCCTCAACGTCATGTTGTCACTATCCCAATTCACAACATTCAATTTCAAAAGCTTTCCATTTCTAGTCCTACATTTCTATGCATAATACCATCCATCCGTCTACCCCTCATATCCTCATAGAAGTCATGATTCATCTCCTGATATTAAAATGCGTAAAAGCAGGGCAAAGAAACCCTCCAAGGGAAGAAACGAACTAACATCTTCCATTCCTGCCATCTCATCTCGAATCACTCTCTCTGTCCAGCCTCCCCCCTTACGTCCTCAATTTCAACATCCCATACGACGGTGTCCATTCAGCGCCTGGATAGTCATGAAATATCTCCCACATCCATTTCCTGCATCACAATGGTAATGTCCCAGATGCCCTCTCAGATGATTCGACAGCTTGACGCTGATATTGAATCTAGAATTGCAACCCGGGATGTTACAAACGAACGTCTTCGCTGCATCGTGGAACGACAGGTGAGTTTTGAGTGTTCCGCGAGTAGGGAAGGCGAGGAAACAGTGCGGACAGTTGATGGGACAGAGACCGGGGACTTGGCCTGTGAAGACGACGGAAGAGGGGGGAATGGAAAGGGGGTTTTGAAGTGCCGCGCCTGTAGCGGAGATTTGGTCGAATGAAGTAGGAATGAAGCTTTGAGATTGAGGAAGCTGTGGTCGTGCTACGAAGGAGGCTGGCAAGAGGGCACCGGGAAGCGTGGTGTTGGGGTGCTGATAACCTCTCCAGGTTATGTATTGGTCTCTGAAGTCTGCGGCAGTCAGTTGATCCTCCTCGTTCCAGACTATTTGTTCGCGCGATTCGGTTTCGCTGTCTTCTTCTTCGGTAGAGGAACTCCGCGTTAGGGTCGTGTATGGTTGCGAATGGCGAGGGGGAGGCTGGTTTGACTGGGAATGAGGGAGGACGGAGGTTACTTCAGATCGAGTGAAGATGCCACCAGAAGCTTGTGGCTGATGACCAGGGATCTGGTGGACGGGGCCATACTGGTGAGTCGGTGAATCTTGAAATCTGCCCTGAAAGCTATGTGATAGAGTATTGTCTTGCTGATAGGCGTGTTGGTGCGAAGAGGGTTCAATATTATTGAAGTCACCAAATCTTCCTTGATCGTTGAAAAAGAAGTCCCCATCTTGCTGTACTGTCTGATGATCTGCGTAGCGTGGACTGGGAAGAAACAATTGTTGTGATTGATAGGGTCCAGGCCGTGCGACAACCTGATTCGGATCGGATTGGTAGACAGACCATTGATTTCCTGGATCTTCTAAATCTTGAGGAGTCCATTTGTACGATGGTGTACCGTCATGACTGTTCCCGCCAATCTCAACAGTATGCAAATCATCTGGTGAGGCAACTTCCTCGTCCATATTGGCCATTTCGGAAGGAGATCTGAGACCTGTGTATTCCTGATTGAGCATTGATTCTTCAAGACTGTTTGGAGGGAACTCAAGCGTACCATTGAATACTACGTCTGGAGATCTATGAACTCCCATCGGCTGCTGTCTAGCGGTCTCATACCGTCTTAAGTTCTCCTCCATCAGGCTCACGTACGTTGGTGTATCTATGGTGGCTCCTGGCTGCCTATTGCTGTGGTGGACGTGGGGTGGTGAACTGTGAGCATAAAAACCTTGATTATCGTGGTCGATCATGCTGTGAGGAGAGCCCAGGGAGGAAAGAATGTGTGCTGAATTTTGAGGAAGCCAAGTATGGTGGTGGTTGTTGGAGGTCATGCTCTGACGAGACTCGATGTTGACGAAGTGCTGTGGTAGGTACCGAGGCTCGAAGCCGTGGCCCTCATCGCCGTCCTGCTGGTTCATGATCTGCGCTGTGAGCTGTTCAAAGTCAGTTTATGAGGTCGTCTTGGGATATGAACCCGTTGTTGTTCTTTTCCATGGTAGATGGGTACTGATTCATGGTATCATGTTTCTGATGTCGATCATTTCTGCCTCGCAGATCGACTAGAAGAGAGACTTACTTAGCTGATGCAATTTCGTATTTGTATGTGTGATGGCTCGGTATGCTTGGAGGCTTTGGTCGAGGTCAACAAATGATGTAGTATGCAGGATCGAACCCTCGAGATACCGAGTACCTTTTCTTATAGGTCTCGATCTCGGTTGATCAGGCAGGCACTAGTGTTATCTCAGTGAATGCATTGTCAGGTCTTTACTTGCCCCTAAACAATGCCATGGTTGCAGCTTCACCCTTTCTTTCATATGTCATTCTGGCGAGAGCCTTGTCAAAGACAACTTAGGCCCTCAAGGCAGCGACATCTGCTCTTCATCTTCCCCTTTACAAACGCTTCAATGACAATAGCAGGAATAATAGAGGGACGTGACACAGTACTGGAGGTCTGAGTCAGCTTCAGAAGTCTGTTTAACCTTCTAGCACAAAGGCTTTGTTACCAATTTCATAAATCTAGCAATCCCTTTAAGGTGAGACGCCTTCCCTCGAGATCTAGATCATTTAGAGACCCCAAAGTGATGTTCAGGCTACTACTATTATAATTGGCGCTTTGTTGTTCTCTAATATGTATTGCGAGTGAGTCTGTTTCATTTGTTTACTCGGTTCGAGTAAGCGAGAAAACGTCTTCTATACAAGCAAAACTCAAGGAGAACATGTCCTTGACCTCTAAAAATATACCAATTCACATATACTGTCTTAAAGCAGTCTTTCGAAGTACACTCGTCTTTTTACCTCTCCCAGGAGGATGGAGAGCAAGTGCGATTCTGTGATTTGCTTGAACTCGAATAAGCGAGAAATTGACTGCCAGATACTATCACAATATGAAGATATGATACGGCATATATCCTTTATCTAATAGGTAACAGAGGAACACATTTTAATGTATTGAAAGAGTCTCCAGAGTTACCCTCTCCTTCTCGCTTTTTCTAAACAAGGAGGCAGCGACTGCGCTCGATTGTTTACTAGTATTCGAGGAAGCGAGAAATTCTCGCTACTGAGCATCCAGATCTATCAAGACTCAATATCACATGTATTCTCGACTCTTGGTCTCCTGATAATAATAAACTTCACATCTCTTGTCCTGTGGCAATACTTTGAGTCACGATCTTCTCTCTGCACAGGCGAAACCCAACTTCAATCCGAATTCCTTGCTTGCTGGCTAGGCCTTCAGGCTATATTCTACATTTAAACCATTGACAACGCACAGCCTAGTCTTGAGACAGCATTAACAGTCAGAATAAAAATTCCAAGCTTTAGAGCCGGGTAATAGCTGTTGTTAATCGTTCACACTAAGTATCTATATTTTCTTATTCTGTTCTAAGTGACGGACCGTTTGATCTTGAGTTTTGATCAGGCGTTTCAAGGTGAGATTTCAAAATCTTTACAGCTAGGTGACAGCCACTAAACCATATTCACCATTCTCAAGATCCAGCCGGTAACAGCCTGCGTATTCCTCAGTAAGTGGAGACTCAAGAAAATTACCGAGCGGCCGCAATAGGGAAATCAAGGGCGGTTTGCTATCAGGGAACGTAGGTACGGACGGAATAGCAGTGGTGTCATTCACAGCAAGGAGATGAAGACTACGCAGCTCTTGGTCTATGGTGATGGTTGTCTATGTACTCGCTTATAAATACTGACTTCCAGTAACTCATCTTATGTGCTGCATGTATTCACCGAATATTCTAGTATCTCTCGACGGATAGTGCTAGCTCAGGTAGATATTTGGTGTTTACAAGGTTAAGAGTAAGGGGGGAATATCAGGATTCTTAAGGTAGCCTGCCTACTTCTCTAAATTTCTAGGAGAGTAAGGTACTAAGGCCCACAAAGGCTTTATTTATAAGGTGATGCTATAAGGCAACCTAGCACAAGAGAATGATACCCTTCTCGAGATGTGCTTTTGAGAAAGGAGTCATACTTCAGTTGTTCGTGAACACAACTCATTTCACTTTTGCTGTCTTCGAGAGTATGTCTTTTACAGACTGTATCGCCAATTCGACCACGCGAGACGTGCTGCCGACCAAACTGTAAATTAGATTTTGTCTTATCTTCAAAGAAGCCATAGACAAAGTCCTGTCCACGAGAACAAGACCTGCCTATAATCTTACTAGCTACTGTTACTTAGCAACCTACAAGGTGAATTCATTATATCAAAGCAACTAGATTTACTTCAAATTTGCCTTAAGCATAGTGGGCTCAGAGTCTCGCTTTGAATATCGTGAGCTGTTTGCAATCACTTGAGTGGTTGAGAACGAGCTAAGCTAAATAAAAATGTAAGGCGAACTCACGCTGTAACGAGGAAGAGCCCCTATGAGATTGGGGATACTGTCTGGGAAGACCATTCTGGATAAAAATTAATTATATCTGATAAAGTAACAATTGATCTATATGAACATTGCTTTTTCCACGTTTTTTCTCATATCTCTTCTCATCTTGACGATATCCTTGAAATATGCGTCTCGATATTTCTTAGTACTTGTAAGGATAAACAGGAGGATGAGCTCCGTCAGGAATCTCAAGTCCGCCATGATAATGATTTTTATCCTGCTGGCTAATCCACTCCTCCTTAATCGCAGGAAGAGTCGTACGTCCGCTGCGGCGGGAATGGCAATCTGGTACTGGTTGCGGTGCATATTTCTTCGAGTGGAAGATACCTGGATACGAGACATTGAAGTAGTAGTCCGAAAGCGGAACGCCATTTGCGTTATCCGGATACCAAGACCTGAGACTATCGCCAGTAGCATTGGCGACGTGAGAGAACACGTTAGCGCCTACATCCCAGCGGCCGAGAGTGTAGAGGTCCCAGTTTGCTTCGACAGTGGAAATCTCGGAGTAATGGTTGTAGTAGTTGGAGTCTGTGGTTCCGACGAGTTCTTGGGGGACGGAATCGCCGAGGAGGACGGAGAAGACTTTGTTTTGGATGGTGTAGGTTTCGTTCTCGTCGAAGGTGATGAGGACTAGAGTGTTATCCATGAATCGCTTATCTTCGAGCAGAGGCTCTAGGAAGTTCCTAAGCCATTCGCCAGCGACGGTGACGGAGGTGTCGTGCCCGTCGGAAGTCATGTTTGGGGTGATGAACATCCACTGTGGAAGTTGGTCATTTTCAAGGTCAACAGCAAACATAGTCGTGTTCTTGATCTGGGCAGCTCGTCCTGGCTTGGTCGCGACGGAGTTGTAGAGGATCTCGGGGCTGCAAATCTTAGAAAGCGATCTTGAACTGCGAATGAGCTTGCTTACTTGTGTTTCCGAACATAGGCATTCTTCCCGTTCTGTTGATTAACCCAGCTGTAGCCTTCAAATCCGGAGTAAGGCATGTCCTCTTGATACAAACCCCAGCCTGAGAAGTCAGCAAGTGTTTTTGTGATCTGGATAGCCTAGGACGGCAATCGTATTGACAGGCCAAAGATGAACGCCAAGCGGTACGTTGCGTCAGGGAAACATAATTAGGGTAAACTCACTGATTCCCTTGTCTTCGAGAAGGTCAACAACGGAAGAAACATTTTGAGGAATTGCAATGAACGGATCGCCGTTCAGGCCAAAATAATCACTACAATTCAGTCAGCAGGTTGTCTTCAAAGTCAGGGGATGAGCGTACCCTCCGACAGCAGCCATATAATTTGGCTCCGATGGGTGAGTGACGGCATAGTTCTGAGACAAAGTGATCCCCTTCTTGGCGAACCATTGGAAGTTTGCTACAAGCAAGATCAGCGATAATCGTTTATGGTATCTGTAGTATTGCCAACTCACGGTCACCAGCTGCCATATCATAATCGGTATTCTCAAACCAAATTGAGACAAACCGATCGAACGACTTTCCCTTCACATTGCTAGTTGGGCTCGATGTGAGAGCATTTGCCTGAGCAGCATAGACATCGGAAGGGTCTGTAGAAGGGAGAGAAGCTGGAGCTGGGACGGCCAAGGCTACAAAGGCCAAAGAGGCAATGATTGAGACGGAGAGGTGAAGCATATTGAAGTCTGGGAAGCTTGACTTGACTTGGCGAGGCTGAAAGAAAGAAGGTTGTCGGAACTGGGGATCGTCAGAGTACTTGTACTGGTAATCTTTGCCTTGAAATCCGGAAAACGTGGACCAGTACCTTGTGGGCAGGCTAGGCGGACTTGTCCCAAAGAAGAAGTTCTGGATGTGAAGACGGTGACAGGCCGGCGGGGTTCGGCTATCTTGGCTGCTCAAGATGACGAGCAGAAGGGGAAGGACGGGAAGGATATAATGAATCCGCAAGATGCAGATATGTAATAATGTTCATTTGTTTTGTCGAATTCGATCTTGTCATGTTCTAGAGTACGCAGTAGAGAAGTGCTCGTTCTTCAGGTTGGTTCTTTGACACTCCGTCTCCGTCCTACCCTTCGCCTTTCATTTTCGACCATAGAACAGTGGCATGAGGGCATTGTCAAAACCCCATTGTGCAAAATTCGATGTGTACAGTAGTAGCTCGCTAGCTGCGCAGTCCGCTCATAAAGAGACAACTCCACAGACAAAGTATGTCAAGTCAATCCAAGATCCGGATGCACACTTCCATGTCTGCTTAACATCGTGCAACTCTTGATTGGCAACCATACGGAGTAATCCTGGTCCTGCAGTCCTCCTCCGTGGCGACATAACAATACCTAGCTATCCATGTATGCAGATAAGCTTCCATATCTCGGGGCGGCGCAAAGAAGCTTTTCCTACCCACAGACGAAGCTAACTGCAATCAGGAAGGTGTTTGTGACGGAGTCGACTAACTTTTAGTGAACGTGGGGGATGGCAATCGTGTCATTGGGTGATGGGATAGTCTCCGAAGTACCTTTCTCTTTCGTACCTCGCCGCATTACGAAGCTTTTGGCGCCTGGGTGACATGTTGAGCAGGGTTCAATGCTAGAATGAAGGTTTTCGAGTTGCACTGGATCACCAGAATATTTTTATTACTTTTTCTTTGCAAGCTTCATGCACAGTTCACCGCATACAATTTCACTTCGTCTGATATACGAGTATCTTCCGTGTCTTCAGATCCTTGTCGGTTCGCTCGGAACCTGAGCCTGCCCTGGTCATTCTGCCGAACGAGCTTGTGAACGTCCGAACTTCGAACTCAACGGTCCAGGCCCTTCTCGACATCATAAATCGTGAACCGACAGCAACCGCCATGGTTAGTCTTATTTAAAATAAGAGCTTAACGACTGCCCCTCGAAGAATCCTTCTTGGCCAAGGAACAACCCATCGACTTCTCCGGCAAAGTGCTTCGTGCCATTATGGGGTGATCAGTTAACCTCCTTTAACCGAAAAGTCTCCTAACAGCTGCGAACCTCCGACTTCACGATGAGCTCCTATAAAGACGAAGCGTCCTCACGCGACAGTAACAGCCTGGAAGATGTGGAAATGCGGGAAAGAGACAGTTCCAGGGATACAAGAGGCGAACAGGAAGATCGATTATTACCCTCCGAGACCAGTGAAGAGGCAGGAGAGGTAGAATACCAGGTAAAATGGCATCTGCGAACCTGCTGGGCTATTGCCTTCTCGATTCTAGCAGCAGGATTGGCCTTCGTTGGTCTAGTCCTATTCACCAAATTCTTCATAATTGGAAACCCCCAGGCTGTAGAGGATATCGCGGGAGTCGATGTGCCAGGAATAGGAGGCTTCCGTAGGCCAGCCAGCGACTATATCTTGGATCCTTCTTGGAAAATTGATGCCGAGCCTATGGTAAGGAACTACAGATGGACAATTATGGATATAGTTGCAAATCCAGATGGAGTGTTCCGACCTATGATAACAATTAACGGCAAATTCCCAGGTCCTATGATTGAGTGCAATGAGGGGGACACTATCGTCGTAGACATCGACAATCAGAGTATCAATGCGACTTCCATCCACTTTCATGGAATCTATCAGAATGGAACAAATCATATGGATGGGACATCAGGTTTGTAATTAGAATCATGCGATTTTAGCCAACTAGCTGACATGTTCTTGTCAGGTATAACTCAATGTCCAATTGCGTCAAGACGCAAGTTCCAGTACAGATTTACAATCACTGGACAATCTGGAACACACTTTTATCATGGCCATCAAGGGATCCAAATGGCTGACGGGCTTTATGGGCCACTCGTCATTCATTCTCGGGACGAGAAAAGGTTGCAACAAATCCCATATGCAACGGATCGAGTTGTGATGTTACAGGACTACTATCATGATGTTAGCAGTGGTCTGTTAGTGAGCAATCTTGAACCAGGAAATGAGGATCCTCCGATCCCAAATGGAGCCTTGATCAATGGATTGAACAGACGCGACTGCTCCCAGCTACCGGACCGACTATGTGATAACTCGACTGCGACTATCCCATCATTCGATTTGAAGGCAAATGCACAGCATCGTTTGAGGTTCATCAATGCCGGAGCTTTTGCCTGGTTCCAGGTTTCTGTCGATGAGCATGAATTTGCCATCACCGAAGCAGATGGAACGGACATTGTGCCCACCTACGACAGCAGAATGATGATTGCACCTGCTCAGCGATACAGCATGATTCTCAACGCTAATCAGACTGGTACCGATATGTTCTGGCTGCGAGCTAAGATGGTTACACATTGCTGGTCTGAGCCTGATCTTCCTGGGCCTGGAGCTGATGAAGTAAAAGCAATCATCAACTACTCGAAAACTAAGAAGCCTCAGCAAGGTTTAGTTTCGCAACCCACATCCAGAGCATGGAGTAACGGAATGGAGGTACAATGCAGAGACATGAACACCACTTCGTGGGAGCCAGCGAAGTTCGAACCAGCTCCAGCAGTTGCAGACTATTCATACTACCTCAGAGCCAATCTTGAAATTGGAGACTGGAGATTACAGCGTGGCTTCTTCAACAAGTCAACCTTCAGGCCTGACCTAAAGAATCCAACATTACATCGAACCATCGAAGGTCTAGCCAGCCATAACGAAACTTTCACCAGCATGCGAAACTTCGACGGCGTCAACGACAAAGGCTATGATCTGAAGAACGGTTTTACGATCCAGCATGCAGGCATCAAAACTATCGATTTAATCATCCAAAATTTCGATGAAGGAAGCCATCCAATGCACTTACACGGCCACAAATTTTGGGTTATAGGTCAAGGGCACGGCATGTTTCCCGGCTACTCCACCCTGGGTCTACAGCCCGAAGGAAAAGGCACGCTCGAGAACCAAGAACATGCTCTTGATCGCTTGATACGCAGAGATGTCGCGACACCGGAAGGGTTCGGCTGGCTCGCTCTGAGATTTGTCACTGACAATCCTGGTGTTTGGGCTTTCCACTGTCATATGGCGTGGCATTCTGAAGCAGGATTGATGATGCAATTCGTGAGTCGGATTGATGAGTTGGCTATTTGGCAGATTCCGGAGGAGAATAGAGCTTTGTGCGAGGCGAGTGTCGAGGAGCTGGAGAGAGGTGCCGCGCCGAAAGATGAGCAGTGGTTTGGGTTTGGCATTGGTGGTTGAAAAGGAACTACTGAAGAGAAACTTCGAAAGGAAGAGGGAAGCTGGAATACCTGGTGGTGTCCAAAGACTTGGACGACTGAACTGTTTCGCAGAAGTTGAGGATCAACTCGCCACCATTTACTCTACATGCTCGGCCGATGCATCCGAGCGCTTTGCAACAAGACTTTTGCAGGACATCCTAGACGACCGAGCCGAGATTGGGGGGAAGAACTTCTTGATCCAGACACGAAACCCAGATGGCGTTCTGAAAGAGCGGGCAAGGCACAGGTGGCAAATATGCAGTGCTTATGTCAACTTGAAGATTGAGGGCCTTCGTATAGAGTCACATGACTTTGGAGCCGACCAAAATTTGGACCCGGGAAGGTACCAGGGCGCCGATTAGAAAGTTGAGGCATTAAATGTACATGCGGATGGGTATGGTTCTTGCCACCGTACAGCCTATGTACACAAGATCGAGAGAAGTTTACGGAATAGCTATCATTCCTGCGGATGTAGCAGAGGGATGTAGATGTAGTGTTTGTGGTGACAGTATAAATTTTGAAAGTGTAGAAAGTCGTTGGATCGATAGTCGTGTTTTTTATAGCCTGAAACCATTGATCTTTGTGAAGACTTGTCTGCTTGGGGGAAGTGGTATGACATAAAATCGAGATCTATAGCACCCCCTTCCTTAGCTTCGTGATATCAGAAACCATGTAGGCGAGTCCGAGACTGAGAACGAATCCATTGAATTTGAGCTCATTGCAATGCTATATCATCATTATTTGTCCGGCAATAGTTCTGCTAAACTCTGCCATCGAAATCGGTCGCTTTGGTTTCGCTTAGACCTGATAACGCTTCAAGGTTCTTTTCGCCTTGATGAGGCTGTAGTATGGGTAAAGTAGGGAGGGGCTTTTTGTTTGGTTTGGACCCCGTGTGCCTCGGGTACGTGCGTATGTTTATGCCTTTCGTTCTGGTTCTGTTACAAGACTTGGACTAGAGGAAGATTTCGATATCGCAAATGAACCCAGTGCTTTATTTGGTTCTCGTAGTAGTTATGATTTTGACGGAAGCAAGAATTCAAGGTTTTGAATTGAATGTGGCACTCCTGAACTGTAGTCAAGTACGTACAAGTTTCATAAGGACGTACAAATACTGAAGTCTAGAGTTGTGGGTAGCCAAGGCAAAACAAATGATTCACCACTTTCAAGAAGTCCAGAAGAGATTCCACGTCAATAACGGAGATACCGGACTTATCTCCACTTCCAAGCAACTTCAAGATTTCGTTCGGGAATCCTCTTCTGCTCTGAGTCACTCTGCAGCTGACACCGAGAAATCATCACTTGGTCTTGTGAATCGCTCGACTTCGATCTTTGTCAGCACGCATATTCCCCATCAAAGACGCGCATCATTGCTGCAGCCTCCACGCATAGTGATTCCACACGATTCAATCTGGGGCCAAAACCCTCACTGCCCGCAACTTTCTCAATACATCGTACCGCAGCATATTGTGAATGTGGCAAATCTAGCAGACGAAATCCTGCATTGCGAAAGTCGGGGATTTCTGATCTGACATTGGAAATCGAGTTGTCACACGTCAAGAAGACTGGCGTCGTTCGATCCCCCAGCCTCTATCCCGCTCTAAGGTTTGACAAGCATAGACAAGGGTCAACCTCCCCACTTCAGCCTTGCTCACTAAACTTCACCACCTCCCCCTCCAACATCAACAAACGTCCACGACGAGGATCGCAACACAGGAGGCTTGGTGATTGATCATCCCGAAAATATAAGGATTTCTAACCTCGGCGACAACATTTCCGTTTATCCGCTGAGCCCAACCTCGGCTCCCTTCATATCCCATTCGGTATTTGTCTGCCTCAATCAGATAACGAGGCTCCCGCGGTCTTTGGAAGATCCCGAGCCAACGACAACCACCATCGCGAAAGCTTGGAATTTCTCGTGCAACGGTCGAATCTGGTAGTTTTGTAAGATTATGCCCCCTTGTGGATAGTCGGAAAGCGGGCGCATGAATGAATACAAACTGACAGTTTACTAGACCGACATCCAAGTTGTGGAGCAAGACGCAGTCAATGTACCCCGACTTCAACAACGGCCCGAGTCCTTGCTGGAAGTCCTCCTCGTCGGCCTACGACATTATACCTCCGAAAATTGTATACTCTTTCGCATTCGGCCGAAGACTAGTGGTGCGCCATTTCCGAACGAACGTCAACCTGTTACCCTCGTTCGCATTCTGCAGCTCAACCTGCAAGAACTAGGATACAGAGGATTTAGTCAACTTCAGGGCTCCTCTCATCTGCTGCATACCTCGTCTACGGCCGGGAAACTGGTAGTTCGGTGATTTATTCCAACGTGGAGTTGGTGCGAAGCACGTCTCACTTTTCTGTGCCGTCCTGAATGATATCTGAGTGATCAGGAAGTCCCGTTGGCTGGTAGATCTGTAATATCGGGGAAGGGGTTTGGAATCACCTCAAGTTCCGTTGGAAACCAATTCGTGGGGTACTTGTGCTACCGTTGTGAGAAGCCCATCTGTGGACATCGAGTTCGAAATTTGTGATCCTTGTTGTGAGCATTCCTGGAAGGGGCGAACGGGACTCTTGGGGAAGAGCAGGCAGCATATATACGATTGTGCAGGGCGTTTCACGTAGCTGCTGAGTGGACATAAGGCTGTTTGTCATCTGCACATCGGATCGTATCTCCACCAGTGAAGCTCAAACCCTGGGTCTCAAGGCTGGCCAGCACCTTGCTTTTGCCTTTAACCGTCTGTGGTGGAAGGATCTTGAGGAAGCAGTATCGCCCCCTCGCATAGCCATCCATTGGCTCCTTGCAGACGACGCAGATATCAGAAGTGGTGGATAATTACAAGCCATATCTATCTCTCAGCCAGGCCCCACTTTCTGGTGGTTGTTAAGAAGTTACATCACTTGGGTTGAGGTCGTTTTACCAACTACTCCTCGTGTCTTTTCATCCGCATTTCTAGCTATCGTTTATCGTCATGACGCCCACACCCCCCTCTACCACCTCGTCCAGCGCTGGAGGCCACTCTCCAGACGCCCAGTATCGGGTTGTACGGAAGAGAAATAGAGTGCCCCTGTCATGCGGGCCATGTAGGCATAGGAAGTCAGTTTTCATCTCATTCTCAATCTAATCACCGAAATCATCCAGCTCTCGGGCTTTGGAATTATACGTGTCACTCATAACTGACGAATCATAGGTTGAAGTGTAACCGGTCAAACCCATGCGAGAACTGCGTGAGGAGAGGTGACGCCTCTTCATGCTCGTATGCTGCGCCGGGGACTCGCAAGAAGAACCAAAGTCAAGGAGCAACCAGCCCTGATGATATGCAAAACCGTATTGACCGTTTAGAAGGCCTAGTCCTGTCATTGATGACGAATGGCGCACAGTCTGCTGGACCGACAGCTGCAGCTGCCGCTATTTCTCGTTCGCAGAGCGATAGCGCTGCCTCCTCCTTTCCCACAGAGCTGGATCGCGATGACGACGACATGATCAAGGAAGAAGAAGAGGGTGATGATAGTGATGTTGACGGCGTTACTAACTCCTTAGGCGTTCTTAAAGTTGACGCGGACAAAGGAAAGTCTATGTATTTTGGGGATTCCCATTGGCATTTGGTTCTCGCAGATGTAAGTGTTTTCGCAGACGCTTTTGCTTCTTCAGAATGGCCTCTATGTTCTCTGCCGAGAAGGTTGTACATGATTACTCATACAAATATTGCATGCGCACATTCATTTTTTGCAGCTATTGCCACAGCTTCGGCCAATAGCTTGCATCGTACCAAGCATGCACAGGGATCACAAGATTGTCTGAGAGATTCGTTAAGCTGATTCTCGAGACTTTGCTATCTGGTTTTCCCATCAAATTGAATATCAAATACTAACGACCCTCCTAGATTGCCGAGGTCAAGAACTACTTCACATCACACAAGAAAGAAATGGAAAGCAACTACGAAAGAATCAAGAATTCGAAGCCAAGTACTGCACGAGACGGACCGGCCTTTCTATTCAGCGCCCATGCCGAAGCTTCGGATTCGGATCTGCGAGGCGAGGTACCCTCGAAAACAGCTGTGGATAAGCTTGTGACTAGGTACTTCAACTCGTACGATCCTGCTGTGCATATCCTTCATTCACCCACATTCCATAAGCAGCTACAAAATCATTGGCAGGATCCTTCGAAAACATCTATAATATGGCTAGGTCTGTTATACTCCATTTTGTGTCTGGCGATGCAGTCGTACCACAAGATTGGGGATGAGCCGTTGGAGTGGAAAGGTAGGCCGCTTCTTCGCAAGTTCTTTCTGCATATTCTAATGTTGTGAAGGACGTACGCTCGAAATGGCTGCCGAATATCGACTCCGAACAGTCCAGTGTCTAGTCAATTCGGACTACACCGTATCAAACATGTACACAATCGAGACGCTCGTGCTCTACTTACATGGTGAGTATTCGAGTCGTTGGGACGCGGAAGTGGGAATCTGGGTCATCGTTGGCATTATCGTGCGCCTTGCCATGAGAATGGGCTATCATCGAGATCCGAGCAAGTTTCCCAGCATCACACCTTTCCAAGGGGAGATGAGACGCCGGGCTTGGAGTTTCGTTCGTCAATTTGATACCATGTTCTCGTTTCAGCTAGCTCTTCCGAGTATGATTCGTAGTACCGACTGTGATACTGCTCTGCCCAGAAACATATTCGAGGACGAGTTCGGCCCGGATTCTAAAGTTCTTCCACCCGCGAGACCTATGACCGAACCTACGCCGATATCTTACTTGATAACAAAAGCACAGATATCATACGAATTCGGTGAGATTCAAGAAGAACTCAACTCGGTTAGTGGAAAACACGTCAGCTATGAGGATATTCTCAAGCGGGATAATCGCTTGCGAGACCTCAAGAAGAATATGGCACCTCATCTGCAGCTCCGTCCTATCGAAGAGTGTACGCATGATCCCGCGACGCTGCTTATGCAAAGATTCAATTTGGACATATTCTGGCAAAAGACGATGTGCGTCCTTCATCGGAAGTACATTGCTCGGGCTCGTGAAAATCCTCGATATGCTCACTCGCGTCGGGTCAGTGTCGACGCTTCAATGGAGATTCTACGTCACCAAGTACAGCTGCACAAAGAATCCGAGCCTGGTGGTCGTATGCGCGCAATGAAGTGGTACATTAACTCCCTCACTAAACACGACTTCTTACTGGCAGCGTGTATCGTATGTCTCGATCTACATTACGACTTCGTCTCAGAATCACTGCCGGAACCACCTCCCTACTACGAACCATATTTTTGGTCGCCTCCGCAACGGTCCAACATGCTCGCCGCTCTTGAAACCTCCCACGCTATGTGGAAAGAAACTGCCGAAACATCGATGGAAGCCTACAAGGCTTCCGGTATCCTCGATGTTATCTTATCAAAACTCAAGATGATAGGAAAGAAAGACAGGCCTACGACGTCTGAAGTTTTCGCACAGATTGACGAGGATAGTCTGCGGCCCGAGCATTCGGCTGCTATGACGCTGGGTATGCTTTCAGGTGGCTTAACGCCGAATTCCCAAGCTATGTTCAATGCTATGGCTCAATCGCCTGGCGGGACGAGGTATTCAGGCATGGACACCAATATGGGTGAATCATCGAATAGCTCAGGCTTGACGCCTAACTATGGCATGGACACTGCCAACCCGTTTGGCAATCTTACGAATGCTGCGTCGCCGTTCTCTGTCTTTGGCAATACGGGATCAGGTGTTGGCATGATGGATGTACCGGGTAATTTAGACTGGGTAGGCCATCTTCTTTTTTTTATCGCTATTATGCTTTGGGGGATCGCGACTAACCATGAACAGGATGCATGGGATTCCTACATACAAAACGGCGCAACGATGGATCCCTCCTTTCAATTCTATCCGACCAACCTCGATCAGAATCTAAGTCCTGATCTGCAGAACCAAGGCGATAATGGATACGGAAGCAACATCTTCATGGGCGCCAATACGCCAAGCAGATGAAAGACTGGTTTGAATGTGGGGTTTCTACCCGAAGTCACAGCTTTGGACAATCGCATCCATGAATGGGGTGAAGTTGATTTCAGGCAAACGGCTTGATAATATTAATATTGGTGTTGATATTCAAGAATTTCGCCACAAGATTTGAATAGCTATTATCTGGCTGATGATTGGAGAAAAAATATACCATGGGTGGCTTGCTCGAGTAAATGGAGTTGCTGGCTAAAAGAAATGGATTTATGGGAGGCTGGGTGGATGAGAAAAGGAAATGGAAAAAGTTATATTCCCCTCAAATCCGCATTTAATATCAAGACATATGCGTAGCTAAACATCCTAAGCAACCGTCACTCTGCTCTACTTTACTTCCTACTGTAGGACTTGATCTGGTGGCCGCTAGTCTAGTCACTATCCTGTCGCCTCCGTAGATACGGAGCTAAAGCCATCGGGCAGATATAGCCACGAAGAAGTAATAGCGGGATCTAATCAAGTGTTCAACGATCTAGTGAAAGCTCGATGTGTTCAAATTATATTTGTATCGCAAGGAATCAAAAGGCAAAGAGAGAGAAGAGTCATGTATGCCAGTGGAAGCCTTGCAAATAATATTCGCTTCCAAGCTTGAAAGTCAACAGGCTGATCGAGGCTGCTTGATTTCGTGTCAGATAAAGTATTGTCGCAAATCACCGAGGCAGAGTCCAGCAATATCTTTTGCAATCGATGATTTTCCTCAAAAAAGGTAATTGAATTGAATAGGATCCGTGAATTTTCAATCCTTTCTTCACAGGTCTTATCGTCCTTGGCGAACGAGATGTGTCGGATGAAATTGTAAGGTCGTGCACCGATGAATTGGTGTTGAGCTGATGTTCGAAGTTCGCTCTGAGGTCATTAGATCGTTCAGCCAAATCTTAAGCACATCTATTCAAAAGTCCCACTCATAAGAAGCAAGACTTTTCCAAATCTTATTAACAGTACACTCGGTACCATCCACAGCCCTGCCATGCTCAATCTTCTCCGCCTTCCAAAGATGTGAATGCCATCCAGCAGCCCAAAGTCCCAAAATGGTCAAATTTCCATCTTCATCTCTCTTGAAATCGAAAGAGCTTTCCATATCGTCACTCCGTACATAAGTTCCCCTCCCAGCTTGCTTCGCTCTCCATCTCATTCCCCAACTCTGAAAACTCGCGCCTTTCGAAGCGGTCTTCTGACCAGGCCAGACGCCTTTCTTGAGTTTACAAGCTTTTTCGAAGAGCGATACGTCATCTAGGGGACGGCTGTTCTCAGGCAAGGGAACGAAGCGCATGCAGCCGGACACCTTGGGTCCGATGCTGAAGGTAGCCCAGAGCTGACGGCCGAGTGCTACTGGCCGCTTTTTGTTCGAGAGATAGATCGTCATGGTAAAAGGCTCCCTCTCATCAGCTTTCAATTCACGTACCACATGCCGAGCGTCGACCTTCCACTTTCCGAGGACATCCCAAGCCCACGCGGGAGGGGTTTCAACGCAATTGGTAGGGAGAGGGGAAGTCCAAGAGTCACGTTCCCACGCGTCACGCGCATGTGGCAAGTTTCCTCAGGCCTAGATAGCTCTCCCTTTAAATCTGAAGGACGTGTCAAGAGACAGAGCCCTGAATTAGTCTAAAGTGATATTGCGACGTTTATCAGTTGCAGATTTGCGAGTAATCACGGATTCTAGCCAATTGCTGACGTGAAATGCAGTAGTGGCTTCATGACTTTCACAAAGTGAATCGGCCGAGAACATCTCACCTATTGTCGAACTGAGCCGCCTCACAATTCTTTGAACATGGACCGGAGCTTCATGAGGTGCCTGTAGAGTTCCCCTGTATTTTGGCTCTGTTCGAGTAAAGCCAGCATTAGACGCGTTTCTTCTGCTGAATGCCGATTCGCTATGCTTCTTTCTTGTAACTTACACAAGTCTGATACAGCTCTTTCCCCACCGACGAGAAAGTCGAGTCCTGCATGTCAAACGTAGTCTCGAAGACTTTGGAGTCGATACTTTGTATGTGGAGCCTTATCCCACCGGAAAATGGTCCTTGTCAACGCCGACTTCTTTGCTGATGTAACGCAAGAGACTCTCACGCAAAGGAAAAAACAAGAGTGATTATCGTGCATTTGCAATTCTATAGTAAAACATGAGCATCATCCTGAAGAATGACGGGACTGCTTTTGCTGTGCAGCATGCTCTTCCTCCTGACTCCATATCTTACTACGCCGGTTTTCCTAACATTATGGCAAAAAGGATGAGAATATATACAATTAGGCGAGGAATCTCGCTGGAAACAGCTAACCATACTTCACAAGATAGTCATACATACCAAAGACAATGCGCTGCCACAACCGAGTTAGTAGCCAAAGCATGTATAAAGGAAAAGCGACCACTGATGGATGAGATTCTCAGGACGCCGTGTAATGTACAGAAAGCGAGAAAAGACGAGAGCTCGTATATAATCCTCCGGCCTCATCTCTGCCTAATCACTGATATCTAATCTGGCGTGCTGGTGGTGGAGGAGGTTCAGGATGACGAGGATCGTACTCTTCTTCGTAAAACGTAGGTTCTACAGGACGAGGTGCAGGTGCAGGTGCACGAGTCTCATATACCGGTTGCCGGGCATAGATATCGTCTTCATGGGTGGCGTAGACTGGTTCTGGCGCTCGGCGCAGAGGTCTGCGAATCATGTAATCCCCAGCGGGGTCAGAGACACGAACGACCTCGAAATGTTCAGCATGTTGAGGATCACGAGTTCGAGGCTCGTCAACGTACACGCGGTACTCCTGCCGAGGGGCTCTGTCGAAGCCGCGGTCCTCAGCAGGATGTTGTGGAGTGCGTGAGCGATAGATAGTTTCTTGGCGCAGGGAATGAGCTGGATGGGGACCAGGGCTTGATTCTCGAAACTGTCCTGGGTGCGTGCCCACTTTAACGTATGTCGGTGACCTCGATCGGGCGCGGTCGTTCTCCAGGCGGACACTCTCATACCTAGCATACCTGCTAGGTGTTCGGTACGTGCCTTGGCTGTCTTGTCTCTCATCACGGTAGACAACATTGTTCAACTTATATCGACGATCTACCAGCTCAGGTGACCTATCTCTTAGTATCCCCTGCTCGGGAAGAGAGCTAACGTATCTCTCATCATACGCATATGCTCGTACGGATCTTGGGGCTGGCGTACGCTCTTGAACCATATACCGGTGTGGAGTAGCGTCCTCAATTTCGTGATTGACAGATCGCCTAGTGCTTACAAAAGCACGATCATCTTGCTCGTGATATATACGTCTTTGGGTGCCCGAAGGTATACGGTACATCACAGCGTCATCGTCATAGTTGTCCACCTTTGGATGTCTGACGGCTGATGTCTCCGCATTCGATGGAGTCTCGCCTGGACGGAAGGTGTCCAGGAAACGTTGGGCTGCATTGCTGGCTTCATCAGATGGCACAAGCAGAGCTGCCGATGCTGGATGCCCTCCATCGGCCTGTACCTCCCCATCTTCAGAACCACCGTCGGCAGGCTCTCTATTGGCTGTCTGTCTTTCTCTGGCTTGCTGAGCCTGCTTTGAGATCTGTGCTACCACCTCATAGATTCGACTTTGCTGAGTTGCAGCTTCGTCTTTAGTCCGTGTGCGATCTGTGGGCTCGTGCTCATAAGCAAGAACAGGCGTACGCTCGCGGCCATTCTCATAATACGATCTTGAATTGGCACTCCTGTAATGCTCCATAGGAACTACCATTTCCGGACAGTCGTCAAGCACAGGGTTGCGCCGGACTCGATATTCAATGTTCGGATCGTCCTGATAAACAATGCGTCTGCCTAAAGCCTGTGGCTGCTGTTGACGGGCCACCACATGACCGAGCTCTACATTTTGTGTAGCTCGAGAAGACGAGGATGGTCTTTGTGCCATGTGTGAACGTTCCGGATGATCAGGATGTGACTGGCCGCGAACGTCGACCTCATAACGCTCATCGTATCCGTAATCCGGCAATGCATCTCTAATACCACTTACTGGACGGTGGTGCGAGTCTCTCGCAGGTTCTTTTGTTGCCACTCTTGGATCTACAGGCAGATCACCTGGATGCCTAGGATCATATTCACCATCATCGAAAGTAGCACTCCCAAGTGGATTCCCGCTATCAACGGCGGTGTAGTACTTATCATGGTTGTCTCGTGATGGAGCAAGCTCCGTGGAAACAGCTTGTGGGACATATGGTTCATATTCTTGATGAGAAGAATTACGAAGGCCGATCGATGTAGGTTTCGGCGGGGGAATGATCTCGGGTACAGCTTCCGTGAAAAGGGCGAGCTTATGATCATCCATGCCGGGCGCATTAACGACTGCTGCAAGCTTTGCCGTATCAGGTAGATTAACCATATCTCTGGTCCAATCGAGGGGTATGCCGTAGTTCTTGGACACTCCTAGGTCATGGACTGCTTGGAAATGATTCACGAGTTGTGGAAAAGAGAAATGCTTCCTTTGTGCAACGGGTAGAGATCCAGACATACCCAAGGTACATGCTTTGCATAGTAGACCATTAACATTTCGGACTGGGCGCATATCTTTGTTGCTGGACAAACCATCAACCATCATGGAAAGGGGCGGATCCTCCTGATAATCTTCCCGAAATCGCTTCAGTAGATGATGAATGATGGTGTATACCTTCAAACTTCCTGGGACCTCTTTCATACTGCCAATGGAATTCCATAGATCACGGGCGTTCCGTGCAATATTATGAAGCTGGCCAATGTATCGTTCGGACTTGTGCGGAGTCTGTGATAAATTATTAGGAGAGAAGGACACAGCTTGTTTATAGGATGACCCATGCGGAGCTGATGTGTCGTAAGAGGGTTGCAGGTCAGACATCTCGAAAGATTGAGGTGGATATTGTTGGCCCTGACTGGCATACATGTCTTGTGGTGGCTGATACTGCGCACCATACCCATTTTGGGAGTAATTCTGCGGAGTGCCATTGTATCCAACGATACTGGGTGCTTGCGATGCCACGGAGTATTGCTGGGGTTGAAATCCCGGGGTTGGGTCTGGATACGGTGGTGGAGCATAGGGACCATTTTGGTGGCTGGAGTATTGGTCACTGAACTGGGGGTGACCATAGAACGGAACAGGACTCTCCTGATAGACGTGTGGATTTGGCCCAGGCATAGGCGTTGAAACTGGCGCTGGATACCCACCAAAGCTGTAGTTCTGCTGTGTATTAGAGCCACTGCTCGGGTAAGAGACAGTGGCACTGGATCCAGCGGGATAGTACGGCTTGACAACATTGTCAGGGTCTGGCTTGAAAGGAGGATATTCAGGCCATTCAGACTTCCAATGGACAACCACGCTTCCAACACTGAGGGCACTGGTGTGCTTGGCTGCGAAGTGTTGGATAACACCTTCAAAGCCGTAATACTTGTTGGCGTATTCGCAGGCATTGCAGAGAAATAGTTCCTTACGGTATTGCTCGGTATGAGGCTTAATTCTGGTGTCAAATACCCACTTCATGTTCTCCAATATAAGTTTCCGGAGGAATGGTCCATGTGGTGGGTCCAATTCCGGCTCTCTTCCAGTTGCACGGATGGCAACATCATCCTTGGCAAGCTCTGCATAGAATCTCTTCCGGACATAGATCAATACTTCTGCTGCAAAGAGAGGGGCTGTCTCAAAGGATACCTTCTCACCCGCGTTCCAGCCGTCGCGGACAATTTCATCAGCGTAACCCCCCAATCTGGCTCGTAAGGGGGCTTGCGAATCATCCCATTCTCTTTCCATGAGATCCTTGGAGTCAGACCTGGCTTGCATGTCCTGGTAGCGCCGTTCATCAAAACGCTCTTGAGCCACTCGGGTCTGAGCAAGGCGATCATTCTCTCGTTGTTCGGCTTCCTCTCGCTGAGAAATTAGTCTCGGCTTCAATACTTCCCAAGAGCTATCAACTAAAGGCTGAATGATTTGGATTGCGGCTTGAAATGAGGGCATGTGAGCTAAGACTCCAGCCGTGATAGGCGGGTCGAGTAATAAGCATCGTCTTTCGATTTCGGCTCTTCGTACTGCTTTCAGTTCAGCCACCTCCTCTTTCGTTCTTTCGTGCTTTGCTTGAGGTAGGGAACGAGGGGGGTACTGAGCAAAACCATTCTGTGCTGGCGAATCGAAACGCGGTGGAGCGTTTATTGCTTTATATCGAGTATTAGTATGATGACCTAAAAGTTTGTGGAGTCGCTCCAAATTGAGGAATATGGACTCACCAAAGCCGTTCTGAGCAGGCATGGGTGGTATACGCGAGTTCGGGCCGCTTGAGAAGAGAGGATTGTGTCCCGGATGCGGAGGGAGACTGGAATTAGTGGATCTTGGCAGGGAAGAAGCTACCGTGACAGCTGCACCCGCATGGTGTGTAGGAATTTGATCAGATTTCCCTGATTCAAGCATTCTCGAAATTCCACCACTTGTCTGCCAGCGCTCCCAACGGGACGAATCATTTCTCCGTTCCTTTCCCCGCTTCTCGAGACCTTTGAGCCACTCCTCGGCTGTGGCAGACCCCATGTCTTTGACATCCTCAAACTCCTTCTTGATCTCATCTACATGGGCGTTGAGAAAGTGTTTGGTGATTTGCAGCGAAGGGGGATGTTGGCCGTTCTGGAGAGCAGCTGAAGAGAGTACATGAAGTTCATTGGTCAGGAAAACGAACGGTAGTGCTGCCATCAGGGGCGATGGGATGACGGATGAGAGAAGCAAATCGATTTCCTGAAATTATCAGCTGCGCTCGCACTTACATTGCTATGAAATCCTACCTTTGTAGACTGCTGTACGAGACACGGACCACAGGTGCGAATGCCAAAGGACCAAATCGGAGAAACTCCCTTCTCGCCTGGGCCAGGATGCCACTGGTCTGTTACCAAGTTGGGTCGCCCGGCTTTTCGACAGAATTGACACAAGGACCCACAAGCAATCTTCCACATATCCAGTTCTGTTACCCCAGAGAGGGGAACGGGTAGGCCATGGATATTTGTAGACTGTCTGGAGTAACTCCAAATATTGTCGGGGGACAATAGCCAGAGAGCAGATATTGTCAACGGGGCCAAAGGTAGCCGTGGACCATTGGGATCGAGGTAATTATTGAAGGCTTTGTTGACTTGCATCAAGCAGCCCAGAGTTTTTGCAGGGCAGAACGTGAAAATGTGATGCCAAATCTCTGCTGGTAACAAAGCCTTATCCTTCTGCAGGTTCCTTTCATGGGTCCGATACTTTGGCACCGCATCGTCTGGCCGCAGACGCTTAAAAGGCACATTCGTAAGTTCATTCCTTCTTTGATTGTTGCTAGCGTCGATGGAATCTGAGAACTTTCGCTTCTTGGGTTGCTCCAAGGTTTGTTGGAGCGTCGCATCTTCGGAAGCTGAGTTTGCTAAATCTTCTAATCTTGAAACTCCATTGGTGTTTTCGTCGTCCGTCTCAGCAGACATGGAGATATCGGAATCGGAACCAGAATCATCATTATCGATTGTGCTGGCCATCTCTGTAGGGTCCTGGTACTCGCCCATCGTCAGCAGAGCCTGCGCAGGGGAGTCAGCAGAAGTCGAGTCTGCCGACGAAGAGTCCGATGGGCTCGAACTATCCTGCGATGCATCACTGGCTGAAGAATCCATTTCGATGTCTCCCTAAACCTTTGTCCAATGGCTTCGCGTTGATTGTAGTCACCAGTGGGTAGGGACACCTGGGCATGCAGAACAGAGAGTACAATGAAAAGAAAGCAATAACGCAAGGTAATTGTATAAAGATGCGCGATCAAGATACAACAGTCCAATTGAGATATCGGTAAAGACTAGACTAGCAAAACTGCTTCAAGCTTTGGCAGAAAGAGATAATGTCATGCCATGTCCATGTGGCGCTTCCCTGTATAGCGAGCGACAGACACTGCGCGATCGCAATAGAGCTGAGCAGAGGCAAGAAATCCTGCTGCGAGACGCTGAGGTCGAGTAAGACAGAGATGGAGGGGGAGATGGAGATAGAGATGGAGAAATAGACGAGGACGGAGACCAAGAGATGCGAAAGAGAGCGAGAGAAAGGCCTTCGATAATAGGAAACAGGGCGTACTGACGGTCTTATGTGTTCCTTAGGCGTGTATAGGAGAAGGACAATGGAAGGAGAGATAGACAGGGCGAAATCATACCGGAGCAGAGGGTGTGCTGCTTGTTCTAATTGTTGAAGTGAGGCGGATAATGATCATTGGGTGAGAGCGATTGGGAGGATTGCAGTACAAGTGGAGGTGAGCAAAGGAGAGTGAGTGGTCGCCAGCAAGGGAGGGGAGGGGAGACTTCGGCCATTCGAGACAGCGACCTGGATGACATAAGCACAGGCAGGTAGGAGCCGAGTAGGCAAGGCACTAGCTTGTTTCGACTAGCTATGGGGACGTCATCTCAGCCCCCAGCCCCCCACCAGTCAGTCAGTCAGTCAATAGAGTAGAGTTCAGTTCGGTGATCCTTCTATTCAGTGCAGTCAGTGTATCCAGTGTCACAGTTAGCTGGATCCAACTTTGGAAACGCGATTCGAACCAGACGAGTGTACTTACCTACTTCGAGCCCCGACTACTTCGAGTCGAGCACAACTCTACAGACTGAATTTCTGTTTTCTTTTCTTTTACTCACTCTTTGCATCGTCTCAGCATCATATCATGGCGTCCCTCAATACCTCTACCAATGGCCCCTCCATCAAATCCTCCTACCAAGGCGTCGTCAATTCCTCAGCGCCCTCCGGTACCCAGGCAAACTCTCCAACCTATGGCCAGTGGGCGGTCTTTTCCGTCTCTGCGCCATTGGTAAACGCATTCCAACAAGATAGCGGAGGAAAGGAAAGCATTTTGAAGGTGCAGAGTACAGGAGGTGGGCAACTTCACCAGCAAATCCTGGCTTTCGCACTGGCTGACATTTGAGTAGAGGGGGAGCTTATTGACTTGATTGAGGACTTCTCCGAGGGGAGGGTGCAATTCGCTTTCTTGAAAGTCAAGGATCCAAATACAGGACTTCCGAAATATGTCTTGATAGGATGGGTCAGTACTGTAGACGCTGCGTTGCTGATCTGGGGCTGATATGTTATAGTGCGGCGAAGGTGTTCCAGAGAGAACAAAGGGCTACTTCACAAGCCATCTCGCTGCGGTATCCAAGATTCTACACGTTGGTCCTTCTGATACCTAGCTGATGGGACATATGCTGACCAGCCCAGGGTTACCACGTTCAAATCACAGCTCGATCCGATCGCGACCTCACCCCAGAAAGCATCGTCCAGAAAGTATCAGATGCTTCCGGGGCGAAGTATGGCGGTGGTGCCGCACCTGCCACATCCTCTGGGCCCCCTCCACCTATGGCTTCAAAGCCAGTCTTCAACCCTACACGATCCGCCGGGGGTTCGGGTTTCAACCCATTAGCAGGTTCGAGGTCGAGACCTGGACAGAACGATTCCAATGTGGACAGTGATGGATGGGGTGCAGACGCACCTCCTGTCACAAGATCTCAGCTCGAGAAGGTACAGCCTGCCTATAAGCCAACAAAAGTCAACTTGGCGGATTCGACCAAGCAAAACCCCGATGCCTCACGAAGCGGTGGTGGACGAGCCGATGATTCAGGAGATGTGGTCAGGGGAGGTTACCAGCCAATTGGAAAGGTCGATATTGCTGCTATTCGAGCACAAGCACAGAAAAAGACAGACGACCGACCAACGATAGTCAAGGGCGCATACGAGCCAGTTGGAAAGGTGGATATTGCAGCTATCAAGGCGCGGGCACAGAAGCCATCGGACGACGGATCTTCGCAGATATCACCTGCTTTCACCGGCGCATCAGCTACAAGCAACACAAGCGATGAGCCGAAGTCCCTTGCAGATAGATCTGCCGCCTTTTCCCAGTCAGAGCGGCTCACGACCATGCCTAAGCCCAAGGTCGCCAACAGATTTGGTGCTAGTGCATCTAATTTCACTGGAACCAAGGCTCCTACACCTGGTGTTTTTGGTCTCCAATCTGCGCCTGCTAATGCGCCTGCGGCTCCTGTTGGCGCGGCAAGCAGAACTTTTGCTGACGAAGGCGGGAAGACTCCAGCTCAGATCTGGGCAGAAAGGAAGGCTAGACAAAGAGGCCTCAGTGGTGCAGCAGATGCTCCTCCACCGAGCGCGGCTTCGCATATTACAAGTCAAGCAAGTGGGGGTGGAGAATGGAAGAGTGGATATGCTGGTAAGAGTTGGGCTCCAGTAGCTATCAACAAAACCGGTCGTTCTGGTACTGGCAGCATTGATCAGCAAAGAACTGGCGAAGAGGAACACGAGCAAGAAACTCCATCATCACCAGCCGGTGGTATCGGTGCGATCCGAGACCGCTTCAAGGGTGGAGCTCCAATGGGAGCACCAGTCATTCCTAGATCAGCTACAGGAGACCGAGATCCGCCGCCACCTCCCGTCAACAACTCAACTCGACCAACTGGTGGTGTACCGATGCCAGGTCTGCCAACGCGATCACGACCAGATGAGGACGAGGAAGAAGATCATAGCGGTCCAAACATTCCACCACCACCTCGCGTCCAACGCAGCCCGACACCCCCGACACCCGAACGCGACGAATCTCCAGTCCGCCTTGCCATGCCAGTCTCGCGAACGAAAGAACCCGAGCTCGAAGCTCCAGCCGAGCGATACCCACCTGCAACTATCCCAACCAGCATGGAACGTGGCGTGAAGACCGATATCCAAGATGGTCGCGAACCAGCCGGTCACGACACCGCCCGAACTGCAGGCGTAGCAGTCGCAGCAGCTACTTTCTGCGCCGCTGCCGCGTCAGCTGTGAACCAGAACTCTGCTTCTAGCGGCAAGCGCGCACTCATCCAATACGACTACGAGAAAGCGGAAGACAACGAGCTAGAGCTCATCGAAGGCGAGTATGTTACTAACATCGAGATGGTCGACGATGACTGGTGGATGGGCACGAACGGTAAAGGCGAAAGTGGTCTTTTCCCAAGCAACTACGTTGAGCTAGTCGATGATGACGAAGAGGATTCCCAGGCTCATGCTCCTCCACCAGCTGCACAAGCTGCGGCTCCTGAAGCAGCTGCTCAGTCGGGAGAGTCTGGACCGACGGCTACTGCTATCTATGATTACGAGGCTGCTGAGGATAATGAGTTGAGCTTCGATGAGGGTGCTATCATTACTGGTCTTGTAAGAAATGTCCTCCTAGCATTTTAATATTGTGTGAAATTTAGCTAACATAGAATCCTAGGAATTCCCGGATGAGGACTGGTGGTTCGGTCACTTCCAGGGCAAGTCAGGACTCTTCCCTGCCAATTACGTGCAATTGGACGAGTAAAGGAAGAGTCTAAATGGGACCTATGCGTGTGGAAGGATGATGTCTGATGGAAGTTTTTGTATGTAGATGCATCAGAGTCTCACTTGAGCTGAGGCGCGAAAGTAAAGGTGATGGTTGAGGAGAGCTAGCAAAATAAGCGAGTCAACAAAAGCGAATGAATAGTGCACTCATCATCCGAAGATTATGATATGGTAATGTCGTTAATAATCTTCTTAACACTAGGTGCTGGATTTAGTAATGTTCTGAGACGTTTCTGTGTCTTTGAATTGACTTGCGCTATCCACGTTCCTACGTAGCAGATTTCCTGAACTCTTGTTTCACGTACTGTCGACTAAATGCTGTCTGACTTTGAGTTCCCGTGCTTGGTAATGTCCTGCCATGATTTATTGACTCTGCAATCAAGAAACGATATTCTATTGCACCCAGGATTCTGCGAATTTGATAAAGGCAGCAAGTGCTTCTGTGACGTTCGATAATAGTTCTGGTCATACCATGGTATATGTTCGTGAGTTTGAACGCGAGTGAAGCGGTTCGTTTTATATGCCACTCGGCAGGTTGGCAGGTCCAATCCTCTTAGTACTTGTAATCTACTCGAAGCGTAAGTGCAATCTTGATGACATCAGGTTTAGTCACGAGATCGGTTTGATTGCTCATTCCCAGAAAAGAGCGCTATATGTCGTTTATCTCACCTCTTTCGCAGTGTCATATGCCTGTTTCGGAACTTGGAGCTGGAATTAGTGAAGGATCTCCGAAGCTGAGTCTAGTTTTTCATTCAACCCTTCCTTCTTCCTTCTCGTCGAATTAAACAACCCTCATGTGATGCTCAGACAACCATCCCTGTGGCCTCATATGACAGAATTTTCCAACGACTGGTGTTATCCTCCGTATCGAATTCTGCCCCGTAAAAGCTACAATCGTCTCGAAAGACAGACTTTCAAGCTACGAAAATACACAGAAAAAGCAAGCCATAATCTCCTCCGACCATAAGCTACCCATCACAAACTCCTCACTCTCTCTTGATTTCTGTCGTCCCTGCAGTCCTGAGCTTCTTTCCCTTCCTTCCTTCCCTCCCTCCATCTTCATAAACCCTCGATCAATAGATCTCAATCCCGCATGATTGATTGCCTCCTCACTTCATTTCCCGTCTCGGTGAACATATCCCGGTTCAGAATTTACCAAGCCCGTGCTTATGACGCAGATTCACACCAAAGCATATTCTCCTCAAAGCATCTTACCGAGGAGGTACAAATTGGACAATATCCTGGTCACGAATCGAACATTCCAGGAGCGGGAGATGGAAGCGTGGTGCAGCAGCACAAGTTCGACAGCCAAATCGCAACCGACGGCGCGGCTAAGATAGCGAGAGCCACAATCTCGCAAGTTTTGATTTGGGGATTGTAGAGGGTGGTTATGATAGGAGTGCATTTCATTGATGAGGGTGCGTGAAGCAGCGTTCTGATTTTCTCAAAGTGCGAGAGTAGATGGCTGAATTCAAGATCTGAGAGGCTGCGGTATATACATGTGCCTGGATGTGCTGCTGATGCCGGTTTCGAGACTTGTGGTATAGCTAGTCGGACTATGAGGCAGCAAACACAACGAGGCTGCGGTGTCTGCATGCACACGGCAGGCGAGAACTTGAGCATACATCCAGATTATGTTACTCAGTTGGGCAGTGACGTAGGATATCAACTTCGCAGCAGCAAGCAAGCCCAGAAGGCGGATGGACTCAGTTCACAAATGTCGCCGCAGTTGGTGCTGCTCATAACCTCCACGACTTCCAGAGTGGAACCTGTCGCAGTATGCGCGTGGTGTCCAATCTTGCTGCTTCGTACACGAGAAGACAAACACAAGTCGGGGTCGAGTTCGACTGTTCGACCAATACTCGGATAAGATTTGGATCACTTCAAATTATTGGTAAAAATCAAGGAGCGAATAAGTAGACGCCAAGCTCGTTACCAATGCTATGACCTTGGAAGCTAACATGCACACGCCAGATTCGATTCTTGGAATAGAGATGACACTACTTGGCTTGTGGGCACAGCGATGCAGTATTTCATCGATAATCAAGCATAGCTTGGATGTGTCGATGCTGGTGATTCCGATAGGGGTCGCTTTCCAAAGCTTGATGCTGTTCGACTGGCAAGGCATTGAAGTCCAAATAAGTAATGACCAGATCTCTGAGCATCTTTCGATCTATATTAGTGAAGATCCTTGATGGTCGATCAACAAGCCGGCTGGCTTGCTGGTGCAATCCCCTATGAGCCTGGCCAAGGCAAACCCTTCAGTGTGCTGCTTTTGTATCGACGATGGCCATTGGCTTCCAGAGCCATTCTTTCTCCCTGTTGTTCCATTTACAGTCCTTGATTTCTGAGCCTGGCAGTTATTGCTGGGATCATTTCTTCCTTATCCTCAATGCAAGAGCCTACATGGTGGTATGGTCCTATGTAACATAGATGGTCTTCCACTTGATTCCATCCTGGTAATTGCTCAGGCAAATTTACTGGTTCCGTGACGTAGAAAGGCTCTTTAAGTCACAAGCCAGCAGTGTTATGAATTCAGACTATCATAAAACAAGAACAGAATTTCAAAATTGTGATCACTTCACATCTGCATAAGTAAAGTTCCATCTGCCGCTGCTAAAGAAGAAAAGGTTCCTATCTAGGCTTGCGATCTCTGGACGAGGGCCGATTTTGGCGCCGCGTGTATAAATGAGAAATGCGAACACGACTTTGTGGTTTTAAATTGTTTCTTAATTTGAAGACTTATGAGCTTTTTCTGACTTTGCTACTGCGATCAAGCGAGATTCTAGAGTCGGTCATTCAAGCAGACATTTGAATGAATCGCCAAGAGATGGAAGTCTTGGTGGAGGGGGAAAGTTCCTGCCGCGATGCCGAGGAAATCCCCCGCACTAGTAACCGGATTTGACATGGAAAGATGAGATGAACTATTCATGTCGTAGGCTGTTGAAGGCATAGAATACTTGGGAATATTGAATTATAAACAGGTTGTTCTCCCATGGATGAAAAAAAGTACACAAACACGAAAAACAGACGCGAAAACCAGTGAAAATAACAGTATGATCGCAAATCGATCGCAAGGCCGTAAAAAGGATCTAAGAGATCTTGAAGCACCGTATTTCGCAGCTTCCTTCCTTCCCATTCAAGCCATTCCACTCCATGTAACCTATACCCTCACTCCCCCTCCATACTCGTGTACATAGTCTTGAGGGCTCGCAGTCGTGGATATACCTGGCGATTCCTCATGTTACTTGTTCAACAGCATCCCTCGCAGCACTCTGCACAGTCGGCGCAAGCTTCGCATCCCTCCTCAGCTACGCAGCAACAGCACAAAGTTGCGAGACAGACCCCGAGACATCCTCCACCGCATGCGCCGCCCTTCTGCTTTGGTGGTGGTGCTTGCTGGTATTGCATTTGCTACATCGACGTTAGTTAACCGTGTTACGCGCAAAGCTTCGAATGTGAACGCGAGGGGCCATACCTGTTGCTGCATTGGAGGTCCTTGCTGGTAGCCGCCTTGTTGAGGTGGGTAGCCTTGCTGAGGTGGGTAGCCCTGTTGTTGATATCCGCCTTGTTGATATGCCTGGTGAAAATTAGTTGTCATCTCTTGGACTGTAATGTGCAATTCGAGTCTTACCTGAGGAGGGTACTGCTGTTGAGGAGGCCCTTGGTTGTAATATCCTTGTGCAGACATCTTGTATGGTCTGGAGGTGGTTCCTGTCAGCTGCCGATCGCAAACAAAGTGACGGCTCGACTCCGATAGGTGATAGCACTCGAAGATGAGGAGAAGCTGTACTGAGCAAACGACGAGAGCAAATGATGTGTGGACATACCTGTTGAGTAGGACTCGAGTATTGGAAGTGTGGTGATGAGGTTTGTTGATGTTTACAATCGTAGAGGTAGAGGTAGAAGAGAGGAGGAGAGATGCGAGTGAAAGTGTACAAGTAATGGAAGGCAAGTTTGCGAACCGCGACGCACGCCAAGCCTTATAGGGTCAAGCGGGTCCCCAGGCCAGGCTAGCGGGGGTGGACTAATTCGAGTCTAGCAAGGTTGTTGATGGAGCTCTCGAGCTGAAATGCGCGATTGAACCAATTACAGACGAAGTGAAGAAATGATTTTAGATCTTTGGTCTGGATCCATCTTCGGCGTTGTATTTCGCGATAATCTATCTATACAGTCATTCTGAGTAATCCATCGTCTCTACCTGGGCGCGCCGGGTACGAAGACTATTGTTCTGTACCTATCCGCGAGGCATTTCTTTCTCCCTCATCAGACTTCTCTCCCATGCTCTTTCTCCACTACCTACATAGAGAGCTTCAGGGTCTTAAGTGGCTGTATTATGGGTCCTATGACAATTACACACTTATGGTTCATTAACACGCTCGACACGTAGCGCCCTCCTCGTACGAAGTAGCTCCGGCACAGCCTTCGAGGGCCAGCTCAAACATCCGCATCCACATCCGCCAGGACTGCTACTCGTCCCCTGCTCGCCCTGCCATCTCAGCCACTATCGCTTCGTTGGTTTCATCCTGGGCGATTCGACGAGAAAAGCTTATTTCGCAAGCCTTCCCGTCAAAAGTCTTGGCTTTGGATCATCGAGTCTGTCATGGGACGACTGCATCTCGCCTCGAGTTTGTGTGTAATCAATTTCAGCTGATTATGGATTGCGACTGGCATTTAATAGAAAAATACCTACCATCTCAGTATTTATCTAACTGAGTGCCTTTCTTGACTATGTGCCTAGATAACCGGGTGCTTACCCGGAAGCTTGGCTGTGAAATAGTCCTGCAATTGGAATGCCTCAGATCATTGCCTCAATATCTGCGACGTAGCTTCCGTGAGCGAGCTCTTGGTGAGATTATGAACATTTGAGATTTGCACTCCTCCTGACAAACAATCACAGAATTATCACCTGTGTTGATGTTATACTCATGCTTCCCGGAGGTCAGAACTACGCAAGCTTCAAGCTAACATGACATGTGATGGGGTAGGTCAGCAAAGGCTTTTTGCTGTAAACACCAAATACCCTCCATAATAACATCCCGATATCGAGAGACGATTCTTTAGGGCAGAGATGTATCGTCTTCTTATTTAATTGCTTCAGGGTGTCTTAAACATATACCTAAACATGACCTTCTTAACGTGCGTCCGGTCTACGGCTCATTCGACACTACCGCAGTAGAGTACCTCGTCCGCGATGTCACCGCATGGTTACAAAGGCAGAGCCTGGAGAGGTCAATCAAGCCTTTCGACGACCTCCGATAATAGCCCTATTATGTGGAACCTGTTTCTGCTAGAATGCGCTGACCAGTTCCTAACGGGGGACTTAGCATCTCTGAATACGTTAGGGGAAATAAGTTTCACACGTTGTTGGAGATTCGGAAAAGTGAGTGGTAATCTTGGTGGTTGAGATATAAACCTGGTCATGTTTTAAAAACCCAACCCGTATGTTTCTATTATACAGCAATTTAGTGACATTGCTACGTGCCTGCATTACTTTCTCGGAAAGTTGGAAAGTTTTTTATACTCGAAACCCAACGGAGCGAGATACGACTGATGCGCTCGCATAGCACGGACTCTGATCAACTCGGCCTCACCTGTAGGATTGGTAATGAACCTCGTCTGTCTCGTGTCAAGCAGGCTCATCTGGGAGAGCGTCAAATTAAGAAAAGATGGCAGTCACGTGTGATACCCATGACGCGATTCCGTTAGCGCGGGACGACTATCGAAAAGTTCCCCTCCAGGTCCTCCTCCTCCTCATCACCCTCGAACAGCCATTCCACTCTACTTGACCATCACCACTTCAAATTTCACTCCTTCACTGTACGCATACATTGAATTCCCACTCTACACTCCCACGCCCGCGAAATTCACCTCCATATCGCAGAACGACCCCGGCATTTCAATCAATATCTACCCCGCCACGCAGTCAACAAATCGTTCAGTAATCGCAAAAGAATAAGAGAACAGGCGTATAACTTCGTATCACCAAATATTGAGCTACGCACCGTATCGTCTTCCAATTTCACAACACAACATCACTCAAAATGTCGAGCCTTATTGAATTGAAAACCGAGGAGGAATGGAACCAGCATGCGAGTTCTGTTCCACCGACTACTCTCCAGGTCATCTACTTCAAAGCCGAATGGGCTGCACCAGTAAGTCGCCTCTTTCATTTTTGAATTTTGTATGCCTCAATTCGAATTTCCAAGCCTCGTTGCCCTCCATTTCGATCGAACCAGTGAAATCGTGCTAAAATCCCCAGTGTAAACAAATGACCACAGTCCTCCAAACCCTCGCATCATCCTACCCCGTCACCGAACCTCTCTCCACATCTTGGGTCGCCCTCGACGCAGAAGATGTCCCTGACATCAGCGACTCCTTCGACGTAACCGCCGTCCCCTTCCTCGTCCTCCAACGAAACAATCAAGTCCTCGAAACCGTCAGTGGAAGTGACGCCATGAAAGTCCGAGCTGCCATCGAAAAGCACGCAAATACGCCCAGCTCCAGCACTGGCGCAGCCGCTCCAAGATCACCTGCCGTTAACGGAACCCCAGCCAAGAACCTCAGTACTTTCACACCTGCCCCACAAGATCCAGCTACAGCTCCAGTGTCGTCGTCTGAGGAAGCAGTGGAGGATAAGGAATCGTTGCACAAGAGACTTTCATCGCTTGTCAAAGCTGCGCCGGTAATGCTGTTCATGAAAGGAACGCCTAGTGCGCCCCAGTGCGGATTCTCGCGACAATTGGTTGCGCTTCTGAGAGAGAACTCTGTCAAGTATGGTTTCTTCAATATTCTGGCAGATGATGAGGTTCGGCAGGGATTGAAGGAGTTTGCAGATTGGCCAACATTCCCGCAGTTGTGGGTTGCTGGTGATTTGGTCGGTGGTTTGGACATTGTAAGTTGAATTCTGGTCCAAGTTCTGGGGCGCTGATACTAATTTATTGTTCTTAGGTCAAGGAGGAAATGAGTAATGATCCAGAGTTCCTGAAAGCATATAGTGTAGCAAAGGCTGCACCTGCGGCTTCCACACAACCAGCTACTGCTACAGCGTAGATATAGATGATGAAGAAATATTATACCCTTTCGCGCATTTCATGCCTCATGCTGATGGAATTCAAACGTTTGTCAACGTAAAGCAACCCTGACGTCTATATACTTCTCATTGTAAAGTGCGCATGCTCGCGAACTTATATTTCCCTCACGAAACAAGCCGAACTTAGCGGGGGATCAAATTATAAACAGAATATCACGCCACCACGTGCAGTTGGGTGTGCGTGGTTATGGAGTCGCGTGTGGAGATCAAAAATGATTCGCTTAATTGTTTACTTGTCCAGCTATTTGGATGCTTGTGCGCAGTTTCCCATGTCAAAGTATCTCACCTCTTATTGCCTCATCAACCATATATAGATACACAGCTTACGCGACTCCTGTATCTCACTTTCCCAGTATCCCACAGTGAGTCATCTGGCGAGGAAACATGTAGAATCGGCTCGAGTCCCACGTTGTCTTTCATTCCAACCCAATATCGAAAGGTCTGGAAATGTAGAGTGTTACTGTGTAATATTACAATGACTTTCTCTACATCGATCCCATCCTGCTGCTATGTATCCTAGCCTACCCTTTCTTTCTTTTCACGTGAAATATTAATTCAATTCACCATCTCATCCAAAACTTCAAATGCTACCCAGATGGCCATCTCCATACGCCAACCATATATAGCCCCAATTTTCAACGCCTAACCAAACGCCTGCAGTGACTTATTTCTCTTCTCTAATCAGAACCAAGAGAAGGGGAACGTGTTCCGCTTCGTTATACCCGCGATGTTTGACTGGTAACATATGCGGCCATTGGATCACCATTGCCATTGCCATTGCTGTCTTCGATCATCGGATCGCCTTTATCGACGCCGCGATGTGCGATGCCGTTATTTTGAATCTGAGGACGGGTGTCGGATTGACAGCCTACAGAAGTCGGTAAAGTTAGTGATCAGCTTCTACAGAGAGTGGGTTGGGACAGGGAATGGCGATATTTTTGCGGGCTTACCAGGACAATTATGGACAACTAGAAGCAGCAGGTTAGCATAAGATTCAGGCAACTTTGCAAGGGGATTTGAAAAAGAACGTCCAGATAGAGCTCTTCATCGAAAGAAAAGAGAGGATGTAAAAAATGTGAAATGCTTACCTTCATGAGCATGCACATCGCAATCCACACAAAAGTGATTCCCACAAACCTCACAAGCATACCTCCCGCTCTCACTCGTACCCGTCTTATCCTTTCCCTCCTTCACCACCTCTCTCCCAGCTCCATTCAAAGCCTTTGCCACCGGAAAAGGCGTCAAGCACGAATAACAAGCCTTACTCCTCGCTGCCTCCCTCCACGGAACCTCGACCCAATTCCGCAACGGGAAAAGATGATGATAACTCCTTGCCAAGTGCGTACTCAAAATCAAAGTCAATCCACACCCCGGACACTCAGCGGGCAACGAGCAGACTTTGCTATCACACCTACTACACAGATATCCTCCTCTCACCAATTTACTATGGCAAGCACAAAAGCTCATCACTTTTCCCGCTCCAGACGTCCGGCTAGGGAAGCCCATCATTAGAAGACTAGATTGCGATTGTTTCTTGGTGCGCGTTACAGGTGGAGTAGTGAGCGCCATAACCAGCTCGCGGAAATGGCTCTCATTGATAGCGACATGATAATTGTTCTCCGAGCCAGCATTCGTGATTTTGCAGAGCTCAGAGCAAATCTTAACCTGTGCCGCCAATCCAATAACACTCACTCGAATCCTATCCACCACAAGATTACCGATTGTATCATGGATATCTCCCGGATCACTACTCAACAGCGCTCCATAGATAATCAGCACCTCTCTCGTGCCATGACTAGGCGCATGAAAGAGGGCCGCGCGAGCCATCTCGAGAGCGTTTTGGAGAGAGGGGTTTCCTTGTGGTTGTTGCTCGCGGAATCTTTTGAGATTTTCGATTAGCTCGGTGGGATTTCCGGACATGTCTGAGACGCGAATGGCGATGCCGTCGCGCATGCCTAGAATGCCGAGTTGTGAGATTGGATTTTGTTCGAAGTATTCGGTGACGAACTCGGATGCGAAGCGTAAAGTAAGAAGGTATCTCGTAGGTCGCAGATCCTTTTCGACCATGGCGAAGGAGAAGTCGAGGACGAGGATCATGTGCCGGATGATTCCTCTTTGGAGGGGCGTGGTGTCTCGTAGGAGTCTGGGGGGTCGTTAGCATCTAGTCGTAGATTTGCAACCTTGGGGGAGAAATGAAGCATACCGTTTCCTCTTTCCAGCGTCCCTCAGCCCCTCAACCGTAGAATTCAGACTTCCATCCGCGCCTTCGACAACGGTGTCCCAGCTCCTCTGGATATCTTCCCAAGCTGCTCTCCTACGATTGCTGGTGTTGGCATCGCCGCCTCTCTTGTTGCCTGCATTTCCTCGCACGGGACCTGTAGAGCGGGTTCCGTGCCTCGAGCCATTGGGTGCTCTCTCATCGTCAGAGGGGGCGTCCGCTATGTAATCGTCGTCTGAGTCTGACATTGTGCGTTCGAGAGTCCTGAATTGGATCTGGGGGAGACGTTCTATGACGCAAGGCTGAGAATGTTGAAGTAAGGCAAACTAGATCCCTGTCATATTGGCTCTTAGCGTCGTGAAGACACTCTCTCCTGATCTGGTTGGCTCTTCGAGCTAGGCTTATCTGAGGGGTGCCAGAAGGCTTAGTGAATTCTTCTTTTATGATCAAAGGAGATCTGCGATTCAGGTAGATCTTTACAATCCCGAGTGGTTTATGGTCAATCTGTATTTGAAAGCTCTCATAGCCTTGTCACGAGTCCAATTGCCTTCTTCGCAATGGCACATATGACACATAACGACAATAGATTATATTTATAACTTTGTTTTTGTTCTTATTGCTTGACTGCTGGCCATTAAGCGCTCCATGGGTATACTGTAAACATGCGAAATCATATACAAAGGCTTTCCTCACAATCACCCAGCCTCCTCATGAAGCATCCGACATGCTACCTCCTCAGAGCATACTGCTCGACTCGTCTATCTCCATATTACCCCCATTCCCCAAGATCGTCTCAATCCGAAGCGTGATATTCGTCGTCCTCTTCGTAAACGTCCAGTAATATGCATTGTGTGGTGATTTAACCAATATCGTCGTATAGACGTGCGGTTCGTAACAAAATGCCCCTAAACTCCGATTTTCCATGCCTTATTGCTTTTTTCTCAGATCATGCGTATGTGTTGTTGACTGGTGATGGCCAGTCATCTTCGGTGATGCTAGACCAGAAGATCCATATCGTTACTACCGAGAGGAGAGTGAAAAGAGTCTGGAATATCGATCCGTCGATTTTGCCATTCGTGCCATTGCAAATGTGGATGCTGATCACATAGTTGAAGATTTGTCCTAGAGCGAAAAGGAGTGCGGCGGCACCCAGGAACATCATGGGTTTCCTCTCTCCTAGAATTCGGATAACCAATACCGTCTCCAGTACGAAGAAGACAGAGAGGAAGATCAATGGAGCCAGTTGGTAGAGGACGTAAAGCGCGATATTCCTGTTGTCGGGACCGATACGACCCTCTTGAAAATACCCCGTCCAGTTGAGGCCAGTGTCCAGAGTAATGTAGCCGGTCCCAATGAACATGGCAGCTGCAGATCCGAACATAAGTCCAACAGAGAGAGGTGTACCATCGTCGAGTATTTGGAAACCAACAGCGGCGTTGAGCATGAGGATCCAGAGTGTCGCAATGATCATTCCAAGATGCACACCAGTGAAGCCTACACGGACGTGCTCACTCAGGCCCGGTAGCTTCCCAACTGTGAATATCTCGCATATCTCGATGATGATGTAGCCGAGGAGGAACAATTGCATTTCTCTGAGAGTCGATTAGTGATAGCAATTGTAACAAGGGCGCTTGTCCTACCTTCGCCCGACAGCTGCTTGCTTCCGTTCCGATCGCCATAAGAGGTATGCTGAGATGAAAATCGCGATTCCGCAGAGTAATATGACACCTAAGCTGCCGTTAGACCGATACTAAGCCTCAGCCATCAATTGACTAACCCAGGTTTCCCAAATGCCTATCTTTACTGAGGGATATGCCTGTGAGGTGGCATTGTGGACTGAAATTCGATGGGTCCTTGTAGCTGAATCCAGGAAAAATCTGTTCTCATCCAATTAGTACTTGGACACGAGGTTCGGGGTTGATGAGGGTTCGTACATTGCAGATAGGAAGAGTCGAGTCGCGACAGAAGTTCTGGAATCAATTGCTGTCAGCCGGAGCTCATTTTCACAAGTTCGATGTCGTTCAATTGTCACAAAACATAGCATGATAACCTACATGAAACTTCCCAAACTGTGTAGAACCCATTGCGGCGACAAGTTATTAATTTCGTAGGGAGTATTGAGGCGTTCGGTGTGCTTCAATCAGTGGCTGCGCGGGTTGGCTGAGCTGCACTGGAGATCAATCGTCTGCAATCGAATCCGTCCTATCGCAGAGTTGGGACGAAGTCGAAGGCAGGGTCTTGCGACGAGAACAGCAGACAGCAACGAGCCGATATAATTGTGTCTCTCCCTTAAAGGGATGCAAGTGTTGGTTGGTGGTGTCGTTGTTCTCGCGACTCTCTTTTCTTTTCTTCCCTTCCCTTCCCTGCTTTCCTTTACTTTCCGATCTGACACCCAGCCTCCTGCTCCTTGTTTTGGCTTGCGGCTACGGCTGCTCTAGCTTAACCGTCAGCTGGCCCTTTCCCGTTTCCAGCCTCCCGTATCCAGGAACGTTTCTCTAGCCGGCCTTTATTAAATCAGCCGAAGATGTGCAGTGCAAGTTCGAGTCGAGTCGAGTCGAGTCGAGTCGAGTTGGAGACGAATGCTGATTATAATTATTCGAAGGTTTGATGTGCTGAGAATGGGTGGTGAGCGACCTGTAATGGTGGTCAGGAGGTGTTGCGAGGATGGTTGAATTAAAAGCAAGCGAGAGGAACCTGGAAGCAAAAGAAAGGGACACACCAAACGATGATGATTGGCTTGGCTTGTAATTAGAGTGCGAGGTGAATTTCATGCCACAGCGGTCGAGGGTCTCCCGAGGTCGTCTCCTTCCGCCCCGTATCGCGTCCTGCTCCTGCTCCGAGATTATCACCAATTGCTAGCTACACCGACACCGTGGCCTGCGCGAGTCTGGAGTCCTGGCTCTCCAGCTTTACTGTCCGGCGAGGGGTAGGCAAGACGGGGCAAGGGCAAGGACAAGCAAGCAAGCTTGAGTTTGATGAACCGCTCAATGCCGACGACGATGAGACCTTGCTTCTTATATCGCCGCGATGGGACCACCTCCCTCTGTACGTTTCTTGAATATATCGATCTTGACGACACTTCTTCTGCATTTCACGGCACAGCCCTGGTATCTTGCAGTTTCATGTTATGCATCAACCACTCTCCGTCGTGAGATTCGCCAGCAGCCTGCATGGAGGCCATCAAGCGGGCAAGGATACGCTTTTACCCTGATCGCTAAAGGAATCGCTATGACGAGATTTGGAGATTAGGTTCTTCCTGCATGTCTTGGGCGGGTAGCATGAGACTCTTGGTTGATCACAAATCTTGAAAATGTGTACACGACCTATTCTTTGCTACAGAGACACTGAAGTAGGAAATTTAGTTTGATACTGTTTGAAGAAAGCCTCCGCCAAAACGAACCGCTCAATTCTGGTCCTTGATTTAGAGATAGTTACTAGGGCATTCAAAGCAGCAGGGCTCTCAGCATGCTCATAGGCTGGCTATTTTCGATTTCCGTCCAATCTCCATTTACTTTGGGATATGCGCGAGGATCCGTGGAGGCTGTGAGACGGATAAACGTTGTTCTAGAACCTTGCGAGATGCAACAACTCGTGGCCTTTTACTGGAAATAGTGGTGATCTCCAACTTCGCCTCTTGGACGACGACGACAACGCCGGCCGAAGGAGCGAAGAACGATGAGATGTTGGACTGTGAGATTTACTTGGTTAGAGGAGCAGTATGTGGGAAGACAAATAGGAGGCGTTCGAAGAAGCATGTCCCATGATTCGACCTGGTGCTCGTTCTGGATACTGTACGTGTGCGTTGTCAACAGCTGATCTTGATCAGCTCACATTGTATGAGACTCTCCAGAGTTGCTTGGCGATTCTCTTAGAACTATGACTTTGATGCATACCCGTAAACGTGACTGGCGGAAATGTGCAGTCTTGATATACCAACCAAAATACCATGGCTTTGATACAAACCTGACCTTACGCTCCGGAAGGTCTCCAGATACGGAAAACCAGCGATAAAGTTGAGAGTAAGAACATGACCGTTGTACAGTAGTGAAACTGACCAGGTAGAAAATGAAGCTGGTCGCAAATAGTACTGATTTCTGGCAAGGGATGTGGCTACGGAGTAGAATAGTCTGGAGTAGAATACCCCGAACAATTTTCTCTGATTTCATAGTCTCAGAGCGGTAGAAACGGCCGTCAGCTGTATCGAAGATTTCCAGAACACAGGTGCTCATGTTGCGGCTCATGGACAGACATCCTGACACTGACCAAGCGTTGACTTCATCACGATCGATACCTATCGATAGCGGAATTTTGTTATCGACTATGTTCCTAAGCCCGAAGATCATGAGGAGCTCGAGGCGGATCGCGAGAGGCTGGTGGCTTAGGCAGCCTACCTTACCTTACTATAGGTTAGGTACTGTAGGTCCAAAGATGAGCACCGGCACATCCACCCAGAAAGGGGAACCCACACGAGCGGGTCAACCTCAGGCAGGTCAGCGTCATCCCGACCCTGACCCTTTTTCCCCGAGAAGATTGTACCACGATTGGACAGCAACTATCTATCATCTCGTCTGCAGTTGACTCGCAATCACATCGTCGTCGATATCATTTCCTGTCTCGACTTCAGAAGAAGGCTGTTATCCTTCTATTTTCTTGCCCACGCCCAATTCGTGCCTATCGCTGTATATCTGATAACAGCCCTCTCCTCTCCATCCATCCGCTACTGTACGCTCCGCTCCACACGCCTATCACTCATGCATTCGGATTTGTCCCACTTTTACGGTTACTGTTGAGGGTTTCCCTGGCACTGGCTACCATTCTCTGGCTAGCTACAGTAGCTTTATTAGGTACCTTGCCTTACTTGACGAACTCCCGAGTTCCTGGTGGTGGACCCTTGGCTTTGACTCGGACGACCGACTGGACTGACTGACTGACCTGACTTACTGACTGACTGGTGACCAACTTGAGCCCGACGTCAACTGCCCCATCCCCCCATTCTACCCCAACGCGGAGGACTGCTGCAGAACAGTCCGAACCTTCACGATTCCTTCCTCAAATCCTCCTCGCCGTCCTGCCAATATACCATTAAGGACCTTATCAACCCAAGCCTCGCGATCCGATTCCCACACTGCTGCTCTGCTGGGCCAAACGTCAGACGAAAAGCAGGGCCGCCGGTCCTCCCTCTCGAGATCGTCGTCGCCCAGCTCGGAATTCTCCTGGAGTGATACAGGAGATCTTGCAGAACAGCTGGCAGATGCTGAGGATCCATTGCGAACAAAACTACGTGCATCTCTCGACGAGCAAGTTTTTGGTGTTTCCTCGAAACGGGCATCTCGGCATAAGAAGGTCCGATACCAGGACGAGGACGATAGTACTATATTGAAGGGTTACAGTTCTGGACTTGTTAAGGAGGAGATTGAGATTCCCGAGCCAGGTCCGCGGTATATTTCTAGAGCAGAACATATACTAGCTGCCATCATGTCGGGAGGAGAAAGGCAGATGCGTGGCCTGACGGGCAAGTCATTGGTGTAGGCAGAGGTCTCCATTCCTCAATTGAATTTGCTGACAGCGGCTAGTTATTTCACAAGTATTTTCGTTTCGTTAGGCGTGTTTCTTTTTGGATATGATCAGGGAGTTATGTCGGGCATTATCACGTAGGTCTACAGCTTTGGTCGCACGTCCATTTTAGAATTAACATGTCCACAGCGGTCCATATTTCAAGGACTACTTCAATCAGCCCACAAAAGCGGAGGTAGGTACTATGGTAGCTATTCTAGAAGTCGGAGCATTTTTCTCGTCACTATGTGTAGGGAGAATAGGAGACATAATTGGGCGCCGGAAGACAATTCTGTACGGATCAATGATATTTTTCGTCGGTGGACTCTTGCAAACTGTGGCCAATGGAATGCCAATGATGCTCTTGGGTCGTATCATTGCAGGAGTAGGTGTCGGTATGCTGTCAACAATCGTGCCAGTGTATCAGTCCGAGATCTCGCCCCCACACAACCGTGGCAAGCTCGCCTGTATTGAGTTCACCGGAAACATCACTGGCTATGCGACATCTGTTTGGGTCGACTACTTCTGTAGTTATATCAATAGCGACTACTCGTGGAGAATCCCTCTGTTGATGCAGTGCGTTATGGGAGCGCTTCTTGGCATAGGAAGTCTGGTTATAGTTGAATCGCCAAGGTAGGACCGTGATCTCCAGTCACACAACACACCACTAACTATCCTAGATGGCTCTTGGACAACGATCACGATGAAGAGGGTATTGTAGTTATTGCCAATCTCTACGGAGGAGGAGATATCCACAATGCTAAAGCAAGAGACGAATACAGAGAAATTAAGATGGACGTTCTACTCTCCAGACAAGAAGGCGAAAAGTCCTACGCCGACATGTTCAAACGATACAGGACGCGAGTTTTCATCGCGATGTCTGCCCAAGCCCTTGCGCAACTCAACGGTATCAACGTCATTTCGTACTACGCACCCCTAGTCTTCGAATCTGCCGGCTGGATAGGTCGACAAGCCATCCTCATGACTGGAATAAATGCCATCACGTATCTCATGTCATCTATACCTCCATGGTACTTGGTGGATCGATGGGGCCGTCGATTTATCCTCCTAAGCGGCGCAGTAGCCATGGCTATCTCGTTATCCCTGATATCATATTTCCTCTTCTTGGATATCCTCATGACACCAACTCTTGTCGTTATCTTCGTGATGATCTACAATGCGGCTTTTGGGTTCAGTTGGGGACCTATCCCGTGGCTCTACCCTCCGGAGATTTTACCTCTCAGCATCCGATCTAAGGGAACCAGTTTATCAACAGCTACGAATTGGGCTTTCAATTGGCTCGTTGGAGAACTCACTCCTGTCCTTCAAGAGTCCATCAAATGGCGTCTTTATCTTGTGCACGCCTTTTTCTGTGTCACGAGTTTCGTCGTTGGTATGCAACCTCCTTGCTTGCACTTCTCTCAACCATAATTCGATCCACTTACTAACACAACCCAGTCTACTTCATCTACCCCGAAACTGCCGGCGTCCGCCTCGAAGACATGGACGTCCTGTTCGGTGACGCCACAACCGCAATGCCCACTCCCCAAACGCGCGCCGAATCCGGTCTTCTCATCAACGGTGTTTCTTCTCCCGTACCCTCCATGGACCTCCGCCGCGGAATCATGGGCGGATCAGGTGGCCAAGGAGCACCAGCTCATCTCGGTGCTTCGAGCGCGATCCCGGGATTGGATATCGATCCTCCGCATGTGAGGATCGAGAATGGGAAGCCGATGTATGCGGCGGATGATAATGGTGGGAATGGAGAGGGTGGAGAGGGGGTTGGGGGTTGGATTAGTAGGATGGTCAAGAGAGCTGGTGGAGATGGGGAGGGAAGTGGAGACAGTAGGGGGAGCAGTGTTAAGAGTGGGAAGTACAAGGCTTTGAACGATGAGGAGGATTGAGGATCTTAATTCAAAGCTAGACCTGGATTGAACATCTTTGAGTACTTGTGAATAGATAGATGCGAGAGAAGTCATGCAAATGCATGTGTGACATGTCGAACTCAGGGATAGACAATCTTCAATAGACAGGCGGGCTAGAAAGCATGGTCAGGCGTGTTTGAAAAGAAAGACTTTTCTGTCTCTGTCCCTCACTACATACTCGTTACGTACCTTGAGCACTCATTTCCTCGCTTACTTGTCTTCTGCCCAAGTATCAAATGTAGTAGATCACAAACTCACATGTAAATGCAAGACGAGTCAGACGACGCAAGGAACGGCGAATAAACATGTAAAGAACCCATTTCCATAGCCTTTATTCCGCGCAATACGAAGGGGGTCGAGACTTGTTAAATAAAATAATAATAAAGTAACCAGCCCCAGGCATCAAGAGAGCAAACCTTCACGGAACCACAGGATCCTAAGTCTCGAGTCCTGGTTGTCGCTGGGTTGGGTTGGGATTCGTTTCTTCGGCTGTCAAGTCTGTCATACCTAGGTACCCATCAAGCTAATTATCCAATCCGGCCGATGAAATACTGAATATCCTATAGGTACTAATTCCCCCCATGACTTCTTAGCGAGGCGGTTTCTTTTCTTCCTTTAGACATGATTTCTGGGGGCTGGATCTCGAACTTCATTCTTACGATGAAGGTCTGGTGATGATTTCGTCGATGTTGTGTACTATAGCCTCATATCCCTAGGGTTGAACATATCGGTTCTTGGTGTTGAGTCGGTCTCGGTAGGATACTAGCCATCTTAGCTTACATGGTTTGCGGGCTTCGTTACGAGGAAAGTGAAAAAGGGAGAAGCCTAAGGTTTTGAAAGGATTATATGATTTTTGATGGAGCGAAATGGCCGAAGTCATGTAATGTCTCTAGGACTTTAGTTTAGTCAGTTTCGAAAGTCAGGACAGTCACCAGACACTTTGTTCTTTGTGAGACGAGGGTATCATTCTATTCCTACAAACTTCGTTCTAGTCGTTCTAGTTCTAGTCGTCATATTCTATAATCCCGATGCTAATCATCCCAAGACCTTCTCCTGATTCGAGTGAGGTACATCTCCGACAATGGAATTTCACGCCGCTGCTCCGGTTCTGGCGAAGATAATCTCCATGCAGCCTCTCCACGCGCATTACGAGAATCACCGCCATACTTTGTATCATCCCAATCATGGTCGCCCCACGCGTACCTCTGAATCACCGGTCGTTGCCCTACATACAGACTCTTCGTCCCACTATCCGTGTCCTTCGCGAAGCGTAGACACTTCACTAAGCAGTCTGTCTTGTCTTGAAAGTGAGAGCCGAACGCATGTGGTGACTCGAGTTTGCGCCCAGTTTTGAGGGAGAAGAGCTGCACAGAGGCATGGTAATCGTCTGCTTCTTGCGCGGCGGCTACGAGTCCTGCCTCCAGATCGACATCGAATCCTGCTTGATGGCTGGCTGTGTTGTGGTAACCGAAATATCGAAGAATTGAACGCGAAGGGTTCCTGTTCCGTGGACGTGCTTGGTAGCGAGCCGACTTCGGTGATTTGGGATCTGTTTTACGGAAGCGGAGATCGTATTCACAGAGACTTGAATCGAGACCGCATACTAATATGCGGTTGGCGTTTATTTGGCGTATATGAGTTATCGAACTCGGGTGCGTAATTGTGTCATTATCAAAGGATGGCATGGGAGTGCGGAGATCCCTAAAATTGAGAATTCCCCTGCGACCACCGGATAACAGGGTGAGAGGACTCTCTGATAGGAACTCGACGGCGAAGAGATCATCTCGAAGACCGTGAGGGTTTTCAGGGGTGACGTAGGTTGTATCGAAGTGCTTGCCAGTAGCTAGAACGCCTGCACTTGTGCCGTATGCGAAGAGGAGATCGGATGCTACTGGAGCTGGTGTAGACGAGAAAACAGAGACGTTGGATTTCCGTGAATATCCAGGACCTATCTCGACCTGGAATGGGTCATGAGGAGGGTTCTGATCCATTTCCTCGATGCGACTGATAACTATCCCCTGGTGACCAGGCATTGACAGGAATGTCGTAGCTCGGTATTTCCACTCGTGTATGCTCATAGACGTGATATCGCTTGAGCTTCCTACTTGGACGTCACCCTGATCTCTTGGGATATATTCCAACAAGGGGTTTCGAGAAGAAAAATAGTTCTCATCCAGGTTGGCCCTTAAAGTAAGGAGGACACTATCGTGGACTGTTTTGTATTAGCAGCAAACTCAGTAACTCATATTGCTATCTTAGTAAATAAATGAAAAGTTTAGGCGATTTTAAGCGCTATCACAATTTGTGTCCCGTAATACCTTCGTAACTTTGTTATCGAGTTGCGACGTTGATTGGTAAGAGTACTTGGCTAGTTTTCCCCTGAAGTTCGACATTCCTAGCCTCAAGGAGTTGGAATTGAAAAAGCACTAATAGTTACGTACCTAGCACAATATCTACAGTCGAAGGTCCAACTTCCGGTCGCGGGTCAATAGTGAAGATGCCTGAACCATCTCGATCGGCAACATCTTCGTCCATCACGAGGTGGCCAGCTCGCACAAGACCTCGCGCAAGATATCTGCCCGGTTCGAAGCCAGCCTGGCCAAGCTCCCTCTGCAAGATTCCACCTCCAAGTCCTGCCTCAAGAATTGCCGACCGTTTGATCCGGGATCTTTGACGTTCTTGGACTCGTGCAGCTTCATCGTCTTTTTCAGCACGCAGTCTCCGTCGTTTGACATCCTGGCTAGAGTAAGCTGCGCTAGCTGGTCCTGCACTGCTTGCTTGAATCTTGAAGTATTTCCCTTTCTCTTCGTCTAGACGATAGTCAGTGGACACAAAAGAATGAAAATGAACAGCACAGTACTAACCATAGTACATGCCAGGAATAGGCCCGATATTGCCCGGCATACTGGGCAAAAAGTATGTATTATTTTTGATGATACTCCTCAAAATAAACTAGTGGTATCCTATGTCTGGCACCGGACATTTTCTTGTAATGATGTCTTGCGAGTAGTGGATGCTGTAAGGTTTGTGTTGAGAAAAAGATGGTTATGAAGGAAGGAAGGAAGGAAGATCCAAGACGAGGCTGCTTCGCTTATTTTCACGATACTTTTTGCTACGGCGACGCCAAGCTAGAAGCCGCAGCCACACTTGAGGCTAGTGGGTTGACGTTGTGAAGTGCATATCTGAGGTATTACCTGGCTCACAGACCTCTTTTGGATATTTAAAGTCATGAAACGGACAGAAGACATTATCTACAATCGTAATCAAAAGTTAATTAAAGAATTCGTAACTTTGACCAAGTCAAAATATGGGATGACGACGGACTAGCCTAGCTTCGTCTGATCTTCTGTATGTACCCCTCTATGAGGCGTCGGTCCTTCTCTCGCTTTAAAACTCTAATAACAACCTTGTCTATGAGAAATCTGTTCCCCTCCTCTCAAGTCCTGTCTTCTATCAAGTCAGAGTGCATTCATCCCAGATATTTTTGTACGAGAAGCAATTATGGTTTACACACTAACCGTCCACCTCTACGCAAACGAGAAGCCCGACTCAATTGAGCGCATCAAAGCTAAGCTCATCGAGGCTGCAAGAATCTACCGCCAGGACAAGGAGACTGTCGATTGGCTTGTGATGCAAGACGTCCATGATCCGAGAGCATTTACAATTGTTGAGCGTTTCGAGAACGAGAGTGTAAGATTCCCTATCTTTCCTCTATTTTGTTCACAAGCAGTCTTCTAACATGCTGTCTTATAGTCTCAAAAGTACCATTTGGAGAATCCTTACTGGTAAGTACTTCCCATCCTTGGACTTATGAGATCTGGGATCTAGAATGTTTCTGATCCCGGGACGTCGCATTTTTGCCTTACTAAAGGATTGATCAGGCAAACCTTCGATCCCTATGTCATCCCGCTTTTAGACAAGAAGATGGATCTTCGCCGACATGTAGAGTTAGATACCAGCAAGGATGTTGAGGTGCCGATGTAGAAGGCTTGATCGTTGACAGTTGCTACGAATGCTACAGATTTGGTGCTCGGAAAACGATATGGGATATTGGGCTGGTCAATCGAGTTGGGAATTATCGATGTTATCAAGCTTAACTTTAAAGTTCTCAGCCTCGTGGAACAATTCGATCGAGAGTTTTGCACAAGCCCATGGCCACATAAAATGCCAATGAAGTCTTAAGGTATCTGAAAAAAGGCTAAGTTTCCAAAGCCTGACTACATCCGGACCTTTAGGTAGTCATTATTGATTGCTACAGCTGACTTGAGTCTGCTTGAATGGTCGTTGGCTGCGAGGACGATTGCCTTGTAAGATTGATTACATGAAAGGTGAATTTCTCCCTAGCTCCCTAGGTAGACTGTAGACTGTCAGCCTTGTCGCTTCACCTTGCAGGTTGGTCTGGTCTGGCCTGGTCTCCTGGGTCTGGGTTGTCGGCGCGCAACCGCATCTTTTTTCCCCGTCTCCCGACTCCCTCTCCCTCCCTCGCGTTTCCTCCACAAGAATTCCTCAACTCAAGACGAACAACAATTTTGCTATTCGCCTTAGCGCGGTTACTTTATTCTTGACTCCGCTCTCTTCTCCTTTCTTCCTCTCCTACTCCTTCTCCTCCTCCTCATCCTCCTTCCCTCCCTTTTCATCTCCCTTCAGCTACTGCCGCGGATGACAGGCGCATCTCTACTTGGCTCGGGCTTCCCCGCCGTACATTGATTGCTTCTGCAGGGGGCGCGAAGATGGCGTAAGTATCCACCCCGAAGTTGAACGCGACGCGACTTGAGAGCGCAGCGCGCACTTACTGACCAAATTCAAGGGCAAACAACAGGATCGTAATTGACTTGACGAGCGACGACGACGAGGAAGACATCACATGGGTGCAGCCGGCAGCAGATCGCGATAAATCCCTCCCAGCTACCGCCATGCAGCCATCTCAGACCCTCACCTTCGACGGGCTACCAAATCCTACCGAATTCTCGAACAGAGTCACTACGAAGGGTAGACCCAGTACATTCAAGCATACTTCTTCATCGAATTATGGAACGCCACTTTCAAAATCTCCTCAGGTCAACGGCGCCCGCAAGCGTTCTTTCATGCCAGCTAGCAAGCCTTCTGCGGTCCAGAAGAACGAGAATACAGCTCCTGGTAGTCGCGCTGCAAATGCTATAGACCTGGGTTCGAAGCGAAGAAAGCTGGAGGATAGTGGGCGCATCTCTTCGAGTCCAATTCTTCCGCCAGGATACCTTCGGCCACAAATTTCGTCTGCAGATCCTCCAAAGAGCGGCAATATCCAAGTAGTGCTACCGGCCAATGCCAATGCCAATGCCAATAGTTCTCCAGGTATTTCAAGCGCCGCAAGAATTCCGGACAGTTCAACCCTACCAGATGGGCAAGCTCTGTCAATATCTGGGGTTATATCCCCAGCCATGGAGCCACAAATGAAGCGAGTTCTCGAGCAACAGGTACTACCCCACGTCCATGCCGCAGTGCGCCCATATCGTGAGACCCTTACCCATGCAGAACGTACGGAAATCGGACAGAGTGTTAGTACCCAGATAGATTGTATTATATGCTGTTATGGGTTGCATGTCATACTGACAACTTTGCAGGCGGCCTCACGACTAGTAACTGCAACGGGCTTTATGGCTCATTATGTGGAACACAACAAGACTATAACGCCTGCTTTTGAAAGCCAGATAAAGCTCAATGCTTACAATTTTGTGAATCAGGGAGTGGGAAAGATTGTCAAGCAGAGACTACAAGAAGAAGAAGATACACAAGATAGCGGCATGTCACTATCGCACGATCGGTTGAAGTCAAGCGTTGAGACATCAGAAACTGGATCACCATGGCCGAGCGAAGAACTCGAACTCCCCTCGATGGCAAATAAGAAACGTCGGGCTACCTCAATTTCGACTTCGACATCTTTCAGTACCGACGTCGAGACTGGTAATCAATCGGGCGCTGGGGGTTCTCGGTTGCGTCGGGCCGCTGCAAATAAACCACAAGGAACGTATCAGCTACACAGAGGAATTCGTAGCCGAGTGCAAGCCAATTCCGAACGTCGTTCTGGAGAGTCCGTCAAATTTGAAAGCTCGCCAGCACCACGACTTGTCACATCATCTCGAAATCCTCTGCACGAACAATCGGATAAAACGGCTTACAGCTACCCTTCGCAAGTTAATTTTGAGAGTCGTCCCGGACATACTATCAAAGCTGGCTCTTCCGCGCAACGACCTGTTCAAACAGCTCGGATCCAAGACATGCAATCGGAGAAGCCCAAACGACGTCGAAGAACAAAGGCACAGATGGATGAAGCTCGTCGACTTGAAGGACGTCCAACACAAGCTGGCACTGATCTCTACTACCGTTCTGCTCATGAAGCTTCAAGTGGGGATCATCAAGTAACTCCTCCTGCAGCTCAAGGCAATGTCGCTGGACCGCACTTGCAACAGCCTTGGACCCAGCATAATTACTATTCTAGATACGCCCTTCCGTTCATCGATGACCCCTCGAGACAACCCTATATCGGCTTCGCCAATCGAGATGAGCTTCAACGATATGTCTCTAATTCCTCGTTTGTTAATTCACTATCTAAACAAGAACTTGACGTACTCAAGTCTGATGACCTGCATGTTCCATTTACTTCAGAGGAGATCACACTCCTTCTTCAAATCATTGTGACGCAGGGCAAGGCTCCAAAGAAGATTCTACAAGGCAGCCCTACGAGTCGGATCATAAGAATCATGAAGGGCAATCTGAAAAAGATCCCGACGATCTTGACTGCACTCAAGCCCAAGCGTGGTCAAAAGAGTGATTTGCTCCGAACCAGAGACATGGACGCAATTACCGCTTTCTTGCAAGATGCTACTATTCCAGCTATCAATGTGCCATTCAAGTTGCGTGTCGCTGCTTCTCGCCACGACAATCTAGATCCAATGATGGCTCTATTCCGGGATCGTCAACGTTCTGGAATGGCTCCCAGTAGACTGCGCCGAGGTCAAAGCACTTTCCAAGTAGTAGTAAACAATTGTCTGGAAGATGCTCTTGTCCGGCAAAGTGAGTGGACTGACTGCTCTGGGGACATATCTTCGATCACATGGACAGGCCCGGATTCGTTCATTTGCGGTGCGCTGGCCCATTCAGATTCCCACAATATGCAGTATAACAAGCCAGGAAATCTTCTTGTTGGATCAACGTCGCTTGATGTTGTCAAGTCGTATCCAGACCATAGGATTATCCGCCCGGTTGTTGCCAATAAAGGAGACAAGGAGAATGCGAATGCACTAGAATCAATGAGAACTACGCAATCTCCTTGGATGTACGAGTCGGTGGTTGCGACTGCGCACTGCGAAGCCAATGGATTTTCATTTACCGCGAGTTTTGATAAGACAGTCAAGGTATGGTCTGTTGCTGAGGCTGGCTCGGGCATGACTCTTCAAGGGACTTGGCAGCATCACGAGAAGGTAAACTTTGTTACTGCATCGCCTTACCATGACCGTGTCGCCACTGCCTGTGCTGCTAATGGCTTTGCTGTTCGCGTGTACACACTCGACCAAAACGCAATCTCGATGTCTCCTTACCAAGAGTACTGTGGTGAAAAATCTGACGAAGGCGCCAATGAAATGGGAATGCACACTAAGTGGTCGTACCAACCAGCTACTATTCAGTGGGGCAAATCCCCTGGCGTTACGGACTTCCTGCTTGTGGGATATTCTCCTCGGAGCATCACTGGCAACGATAGTGACGTTCCGGAGTTGAAGAGAAACACTGGAGAGATTGCACTCTGGGATACCAAGAGCGGAGAACATATCTTCGTCACATCAAACAAGACTCACAACGTCTTCGAGGTTATTTGGCACCCTACCCAACCAATATTCCTGGCAGCAACTTCACCACATGGCCCTTACGATTCGTTCAAGACTAAGACTCAAGTGCGGATCTATCATCAGCAAGATACTGGTACTTTTACGAATGTGAGGAACCTGGATTGTCCTGCTATTGACATCAACGAGCTCACCATCAAGTAAGTCTTCCACCCACAAGGAATAATTTATACTAACGACTTCAAGGGCGAATAGCACAATCGAGTGCTTCGTAACAGCCAGTTGTACCGACGGCTATACTTATGTTTGGGATACTGCTCGCGGTGATCAGCCTATCCATGCTCTTCAGCATGGGGGTGAGTCTCTTAGCCCTAAGCCAATCTATTCAGCTGCTAACACAAGCTAGAAACACTTGATAATCCTGACCCTGACTTGCCTCTCGATGTCGGAGACTCGGGTATCAAGTTCGCTGCATGGGGACAATCCTCGGAGCGTTTCTACACTGGCGGCTCCGACGGCGTCGTCAAGGCGTGGAATCTTAAGGCTTCACGTGGAAACGTCTTTATCAGAGATGTTCTGACCATATCTGGAGGCATTTCGACCGGAGTCTTCAATGCAGACTGCTCAAAGTTACTTATTGGGGATGCTACTGGTAAGATTTACTTCTTGAGTATCGATGATTCCGACATCAAAGAAGAGACAAAGCCAGCAAGCCTCATCAGCTCCCTGCCTCTTGTTGTTGGCAGCCAATTGTCGCGTGGCATTCGACGACCAAAGCTTGTCGTTCCTCACGCTGAGCCATCACCTCCGCCTGGTTGTATTGTTGAAGAAGTTGAGAAGACAGGAATAGAAATATCCCAGGAGCTCGTTTCATGCGGTCAACTTATGCTAGTCCCACAGCATTTCAACTTTGTCTTCCAGGGACCGAATTACTTGCAGACCAATCTCTTCAGAAGAGAGGCTCACTTCGACTTTGATCCCTCGCAACCTCTGGTCGACGAGATCTGGGCTTTGCAACAGGTTACGATCAATAACCAGCGCGAGTTGCCGTTCCACCCAAAGCTTCAAAACAGAATCCAATCATCAAGTGCTACTCAACACTTGGTCAATATCCGCCGAAACAATGATAACTTCCGCCAGAAGACCGGCTTCGAATGGGATCAGTCAAACGTCAGCTCCGAGTTGTGGACTCTACTTGATAATGGAAAGTTGTTGGCACTCGCCGAGGACATCACCTACGAGTATACTTATGAGCAAGGCTTGCATTTCAGCATGTTCGACGAGGATATGAGAAAGTCGAACTTGACAAACGCAGCTCATCACGGTCTACTGACAAACACTTATAAAGGCGGCTTCGTTGAGGAACAAGAGGTAGACGAAGATATCCAAATGGACTGATTCCCAAAACCTACCTTGCTTTTCGATGGCGCACCAAATCCTTGGAGAGCTCAATTACAACAAATGTATGGAACAGCTATCTCGCGCGATGGCTAACCGACTCCTGTACGATACACACGCACACACCTGTTTTGAATACGAGCCCTCGGCTACTTTTTGACGAACGAAGAAATGCATCGTGGGATGTTTTCGACGAAATGATCGTCATCACAAATATACCTAGCGCGCGAACGCGCAAACAACATCGCAGAAGATCCTACAGCACTGCAAAGCAATGCAGGGATTACGGAAGCACCGAATGACCATGTCCTCTACTCAGCTCGATCAACGATCGATCGCGCTGGTGTACCGACTCTTTGCTCTCAGCGCGTCACACTTCAAGCACGCTTCATTTGAAGCGACTTGAACTTGAGCGACGGAAAAGGGGATGACGGACCGACATGGCATGTACAGATATTACGAAGGAAGGAAGGATGGATGAGATAAGATGCGCAGCAAGGTTTTTCACTGCTTTTTAGATACCTGAACACTTTACAAATACCCCACGGCCTACGAAATGGCTTGTAGCATTTTAGCATAGCATATTTTTGATATGTAGAGAGGGGAGATGGAGAATAGGGATAGGAAGGTCTCGAAATAGATAAATAATACATAGATGGGAGAGGAGCTACGGCTCGAAAATATCTAATCCTCGAAATGAAGACCAAACCTTGATAATTTTTTTGACTTGTTCGAAATCGTGATTTTTAAGTGTGACATCAGCATATAATTCTCTGCCCATTGACAGAGACATGGCTGAGGCGCACATTTGTAAACCAGATACACTGTCGTTGTTCGTAAATTGTATTCTTCACTTCTCAAACCTTTCATTCTGGGTCTGGAAATCAAGTAGATCCTCACACTTCTGCTCTGGCAGTTGTCGTGGTAGGCAAGTGTAGTTGGCTAGGACGACAACCACAACTTCGCCTCTGGCCCTCTGTTCAATTTTTCTCCCAATACCATCTTGAATATGCAAACAAGAACTGTCGCGAGACAAAGACGAACATCACAAGTTTAGTAAGTAGATATTTAGAGAAAGGAGACAGAGTTGTTTTACGTTACGTACCTGTTATAGACGAGATGTCATTCAAGTGTTTAACGAGAGCATAGAGAGACTCGATGGTGATTGAGAATCACAGAAGATCTTTTTCCTTTATCGGCGCCCACGACCGATTTTTGCCTTGTTGTTGTTATTGTTGTTGTTGTTGTGTAGAAACAAGTAGTTCAGTACCGTAAGCTAGCAATACATATCTGAGATGTGCAGTAGCACGAAACAGCGTGAAATGCTAATCATATAAACCCTCGACGAGTGTATCGGGGCTCTTCTAGATATGACAAATCAACCAACCACGAAGATCTGGAAGGGAATCGGTCAGAATAGACTTTCAGTGTTTCCAAGTCCTTACTGGTTTATAAAATCACTATTACGATATCCTTTACTCAATTTTTTGGCATTCCCTTCGCGCAATTATTCGCACAGCATCCGCTGAAATCAGTATCATCTACCTTTGCGATTTCCCTATCATCCCGCAATCTACTGCCGCCATACCCAAGTCCTGGAACTTACGGAATTGTGAGATAAAGCTTCAAGGCTGTGGCACGTTCCAAGGCACACAAGCTCCTCCATCAACTCAGTAGGCCACGGCTGGCAAGCTCGGGAGTCCTCTCCAATCCTACATTCTAAACAAGCTTGAATTATTCCCGGAGAACATGGAGGGGTCTATCCGCCAGTTACGACGTCGTCATCGCCTTCTACTTACGGATTGAGAGTCTTTATTTACTTTTCGTAATACAGTGTTGGTTCTGGCTTACTGCCTTTCGCGGTATTATGGCGTGTGGGTGGGGACTTGCTGGGATATTGGGATCTCTCGCTCGTATTGGACATAGTGATGTATTGAGATGTGGTTTTGGGGAAGACGAGTGGTAAGGTGTAGTGTAGTGTAGGAAGGTGGAGGAGTGGATCGAGATTGATAGATTGACGAGGAGGAACATAGAGT